>BQNB010029843.1:0-55402 GCA_026074375.1 Tanacetum coccineum
GCCACACTATGTTCCAATTCGATATTGATTGTTTCAAGTACCTCTATTTCCTTTTTAATCTTGGCTTTATTACTTGTTTTATTCAAAATTTGACCATGTTGCCTTGATTTTAAAGCTTGATTTTGATATTAAGTTCAAGAGCAATACAATGTGCTTCCATTCTTGAAAACTTTTTTGAAATTGGGCAACGGTGTTTTTGAGTAAAATATTTTCAGACTCGAGTGATTGTTTTGAGTAGTCAGTTGTCTGGTTATCAGGTGATGAATCAATCATAGGACTTTTAACTTGATGTTGTTCAGGGTATTGGTCAGCCCTACCTTCATTAATGATTTCAGGTTGCTCAGTATGCTATTTTCCTATAGCAAAGATATTACATTCAGCAGTCAATTGTACCTCAGCCATTGGCTCTTCGTCATAAATAGGTCTGATATCTGCACCATCATCATGTGTATCATTCCCTGACCTGTTGTTGTCATCTTGCACTTCTGATTCTGTTCTACTACTTTCTGTGATAACCAAATCATCATTTACTGCTTTTCTTGTATCAATCTTACTCTCTTGCATCTACATCTGTCTTTTATTCACCCTTCTATCATACTGTCTTTGATGACGTGTTCTTTCAGCAATAGACTTCTTGACATTACCCATGTGTTGGAGTAGTGTATATCTGAAGTGTTTAACCTCAATTCTAGTGTATTCAACAATGTACTTGTCTGTCATTTGACTATCATAATCCAAAGAAAACTGTGAATCGATGAACTTATGAAACTGTCTGTTGATCACCCAAAAGGATTCCATAGATCCATCTTCTTGAAAATTATCTTTGTCAAGTTGCTTTTGTAGTTGATTTACATAGAGGAGCATTATACATGTGAAGGTATCAACATCTTGACCAAAGCGTAACATGAATGCCCGTTTGAATCCATGTTCGATGCGAGTGCCTTTTAAGTCTTCTTTAGAAAGAACTTGAAGGTGTGAATGAAGAGATCAAAAATATGCCATGCATCTTTCGTTTGCTTTTGACATCTTATATTTGATTGCACGCACATCTTTTATTGCAGAATCCAAGCTACTTTCTTTTACTGATTTGCTGGATGCAGTCTCTCAATTACTGTCTCCTTTTTCAGATCAAGTGTTTTGTATGACAACTAAATCAACTTTTAATGAATCAACATTCAATGTTGGAATTGGATTTGAATGATCTTCTTGTGTTTGCCTCAACTTCTTTTATTTCAACAATTGTGGAGTTCGTTGTTGATGAAGAATTATCTCCAGCATGTATTTCCTAATGGAATCCATGTTACAGATCATTGCATCTTTGAAGGATTGAGCATCAAATCTTGTATATTTCTGCATACGCTCTTTGAATTCTGAATTGAAAGCATTTTCAAATGTTGTTTTAAGTTTTGTCAAAATAGTCTTGCAATCAGTCTGAGAAATTATTTCTTTGGTAAGATGTTGTTCTAGTAAATCCAAGTCTTGAGCGAATGTTCTTTTGAAGATAGGCATGGTACCAAAATCTTGTAAAGTATCTATGAGAAACTTGAATTGTGACTGAATTGCTCTAAGACTTTTCATGCATCGTTCTTTTAAAAGTTGTGTCTTTTCTTGAACTTTAGAAGTTGAACACGAAGAAACTGTGTCATTGTGAAGAACACTTGAGGTTTGAGTTGGCAAATTGGTATTGGTATTTGACATTTTGATGTTGTGAATGGATATCGGATCTTAAGTAGATAAAGTGATTGTTGTTGTGGACTGAAATCAATTAACGTTCACGGGATTTTACAAGTCTTTGATTAAAACTGAGAAAAGAATGGAATCTTTCGCGAGATTTTACAAAATCAAGAAGAAACCGTGAAACAATAATTAATTGTGGTTGAAATCGTTGTTAACGTTAACGTACTTGAGCTTAATTAACGATTATTATTTAAAAAAAACTTAATATTAAGACTAATGGTGAAAACTATTTTTAAAACTAAATGATTAAAAAAAATTAGAAAAATAGAAGACTAAAAGTGAAAATATTTTAACAAAGGATGGTTAACTTTGAAAATGTTTTAAAATATAAAGGCTAATTGAAAAAATGTATAGAAAATTAAAAGTTAAAATGAAAGAGTTTTAAAAGCTAGGGGCTAATAGTAAAAATATGTGAAAAACAAATGACTAAAATTGAAATTGTTTGAAAAAGCCAAGGTTAAACTTGAAAATATTTTAAAGTTAAGGATAAATTATAGAAATGATTAATATTAAAGGTTTAAAATTTAAAATGGTTGAAAGTTAAAGGTTAAAAGTATAAAATTTAAAATTTAAACAAATTTATATATACTTAAACAAAGTGTTATACGACGTCGTTTCGTTCTCTCAGTAATCTCCTGTTCATTATTACTGTACAGTTTGGCACTGTGGAAGCCCAGGCCCATGATTGTTACGCTAACCTAGTATCACCGACCCAATCTGGCCTGCAACCTATACCCAAATTCTCGAACCATCATCACCTCTCTTGAACCATAATTATACATTCTGACTTCCCTTATTTTAAAGAATCTGCCCTCCAGTCTTCTTCTTCATTCTGGATCCTTTGCCACCCACACATCAACATCAAACTATTACCCTTAAATCAATGTCAAACAATAACAATAAAAAAGCTGAGCCACCAGTTGATTGATGGTTTGACTTAACCTTAGGTTCATCTTCCCAAGATAACCCTTCTTCCAAGTTCTACACTCTTCCCTGTAAGTATATTCAATTTCTTATAAGTTTTGTTGTTGAACTCATATATTCAATGTTGAATCTCATTAGTTATATATATATATATATATATATATATATAATAAAATATCTATATTATATATATAAAATATATAATATATATTTACTAGATAGTTGAATCTCGATGTCAGATTTGAACTTTATGAAACATAGTAAACCTTCTGATATGGTTTAGAATATTGATTGAGCTTATTTTTTGGCATTAGACCTTATTTGGTTTTTAGCTTATGTTTTCGCAAGTTCTTTTTCTCTGGCTTATTTTGAAACTTATGATGAACTTATATAAGTTCATTATGTCATCATAAGCTTATATAAGCGCATAAATTTCAATATAAGCCGAAACAACGTAAGCTTAAGCAAACGGCCCGTAAAGTTTAACCATAGGTTGGACTAATGTATAGATTTTGAGTTTGTGTAAAAATGGGTTAATTTGGTGACATGGCTTCCACTTATAATGTTGAATGTTACTAATCTGATTGGATTTTGGACTGAAGTTTTGAATTTTAGTGTTAAGATTGTTCTTTTACGAAAAATGAATTAATATGGTAATATACGTTTGGTTGTTACAGATGAATTTAAGCCAGCATCAATAGATAAGACCTATATTTGAAACATGTCTCATTGCAACCGAATGTGAGCCGACATTAACATGACCATGTACATATGAGACATAATTGTCTTCGACAGATAAGACTGTATACGACAGAATTGTCTTCGATAGATGAATTTAAGCCGGCATCGATAGATAAGGCCTCAACACCTCAACATGTAAGTATCTACTCATACAACTATCATGTTTTTTATTTCTGTGTGTCTTTACTAATTTGTTCATATTGCAGCTACTGAATCTTATATTAGCAGACTTCTACACCCATTCACCTTGCACCCCATGTATGTATTTCAATCGCAGTTGTTACTTTCCCTCACATATATACGTGCTTTTGATACATGCTTTTGATAATGAGAGTTGCGTTGATTCAGGTTCAGCAAATGCTGTAAACAGCAAAGAGCAGCAGCTAGGCCTTTGTGGTATACAAAAGATTGATCCGTAGCGACATCCAACTAAGGAAGGAACCGTTCCATCTGATATTGACAGCATACAAGAGTCTGTTGCCACGGTAACCATTCCTACAGATGTTGTACGTCTACCGCAACACACAACCTGTATTTACTTTCCATAGTAGTAGCGTCTCCACGTACACCCTTCCTACATCCTTATGTATAGCAACCACTTTCGATTGATTTGGCTATGTATGTTAATGCAGATAGCAGCGCTTCAAATACCTGTAACAATAGATGAGGGACATGTAACCACCAATGACAGCTTCATACGAATATATTACATGTGTTGGCTCTTTAACGACATATGATGCTTTTGGATCCGTTTTCATAGCAATCAGAGATCGGCGTCATGTACCACGTACACGGCCTAATCACCAGCTTCAACTGGATGAACAACCTACAACAACATCCAAGAGTAAGAAGATTACATTGGTTTTTGTGTGTCTTTACACACATAAGGTATTCATTATGTATATGAGTAGTAAATGATTGGTTGCCATGTTTTAACTATGTAGTCGACAAAAACTAGGTCAATTGCTAAGTACACAGTCAGCAATCTGTGCATTATGACAGGATTCGTCGTTCCTTAACTTTAATATTTCAGAGAAGATTAGGTTAGCTTCATAGACCATTTACCATTGTGGTTATATGCATAGTATTACAATAGCTTAGTGTTACGTTCACTAATATCTCTGACTAGATGATGTTAACGCGTGGAAGTTCAGTATTATGTTCATTCTTCCTTTTCATGCTGACATCATTTTTTGGATGCTCAATATTGCTTGGTTTTGCTAATTGTATTGTGCAGGAACGGATAACTAAGAAAAGGACGAAAAACAAAGCCAAAACGACAAAACCGGACTCGGAATGGAAAAGACTGTGAAAGACAAAGCCAAATCAAAGCCGGAAAGTCAATCAAGTCAAAAAGTCAACCCAAGTCAACTCCGAGGCCAAAGTCAAGAAAATATAAGTTTAGGGATTGAAATTGTAAATCCCTAAACTTATTTTTAAAGAAGAAAAGAGGAAAAGAGAAGAGAAGGGCTAATTTTGCAAACTACTCAAAGTAACAAGTGGGGGGGGCAAAACTGCCAACTTCCCACACTTGTATTACCCAAGGACGAACCATGCAATAAGTCATATAACTTTTGGGGACTATTCTTGCCAAGTCCCCAAAAGTTGTAAACACCAAGGACCATGGGTGCAATCCACCATAACACTTTGAGGGACCATGTTTGCCAAACCCCGAAACTATAACTCTGTTATATCCCCAACCCTTTTTCCCGCCTCTTTTGAACACAAAACCCACTCACGGGTTAACACCCCTTCTTCTAACCTGTAACCTCAAAAACCCCATGAACAAACACCTCCCCCCTCCTCCACTTAAACCCATGCCAAGTTGGCAATCCCACAAATCCCCAAGGCAATTTCGACGGTTTAGATGAGTTCTTGGTTTTGCTCTCACCAAACTAACACAACAAGCACATTAGCAGCTTATAAAAAGGGAAGAAGAAGACAGAAGTGAGGGAGTAGTTAGTAGTTTTTATTTTTCAGTTTTCACTTTGTAATTTCTCGTTTTTTTAGCAATTTTTCTTTCAAGTTTTTTTTAAGTAAGCTTTAAGCTCTTGTATTCTCTTCTTTTAAGCTTGTACCTCACAATTCTAGTAATACAATTCAGTTTTAAAGTCTCTTTGTCTTTAAATTTCAATTCTAAGTCGTTTTTCATCAAATAAGCTCTTAATAAGCTCGTTTGAGCTTATTACTGTTCACAAGTTCAAATGTTAGCTTTAAAACTTGTTATAAGCTCTTAAATACTGTTTTCATTTGAATTTAGTTCATAAATGTTCAATTGAGTGTGATTTTGGAGGCTTATGGAGTAATAAGCTCACAAAAGCTTATTGAGCTTATTGCCCAAGGTTTAGAGGCTAAGGAGCCATTAGGTCAGGGTTTTAAGCCACTCACTCAGATAGAGTGGCCTTGGTTCTGAGACTACAATAATCTCAGGTTTCATTTCTTAAGTCTCATTCTAGCTTAATTTTAGCTTTATCTTTTGCTTATTTCTTGTCAAATTTTGTTCAACTCTCTTTAATCATGTTTGTTTAGGCTTAATCTCTAGCTATTTTAAGTTTTCATTAGGTTAAAATTGTGTAAGCTTAGTTTCTCTTTTAAAACTTAAATATTAGTGTATTAAGCTAGTAGAGAAACTAGCTTAATCTCATTAATAAGCTGTTATTTTTATAGTTCAATTAGCTTAAGTAGGTCAAATATAGTGTAAGTGGATAAAAAGTTTCAGTTGTTTTAGCTTTTAAATAGATTTTGAGTCCAATTAGTTGTGGCAGTTTTCCATTAAAGGGGTGTTTGGCATAAGCCTAAAAACGGGTCAAAATGGTTTTGGCCTTGGGTTAAGGTCATTTAGTTGGTATAAGCTCAAGTTTTAAGCTAGTTTTAAGTCATTCTTACAAGACTTTTAGTTTGAAAATTAAATTTCAAAGCTTTTATAACTCATTGTGCTAACTGTTGGATTTAAAGAAAACACCAAGTGCTTATTTGGTTAAGCACTTGGATTTTGAGTGTTGAGTGTCAAAAAGGGTGTTTATTGTGTACAAAAGAAGCTGTCAAAACTTCCCTTTGTCTTTTGACTTTGAAAGTCAATAACCACCAAAGTTTTTAAAATGACTTAAGCCCTTTTTCATTTAGCATAATCAGCAGGTTTTTAGGGTCTTTAAAAGCTGAAAATTGGTGCATAAGCCCATTTGTTCTAACACTCCATCTGTTTAAGCTTATTTTATTGTTTAGAGCTTATTTGACAGCTTTTAGCAAGCTGTCAAATAAGCTACTAAAGCTAAGCTTAAATCTCCCCTGGTGCAAAGGGGAGATTTTAAGCCCCTTTTTCTTTGACTTTTTGTGTTCTAAAGCCCAAACTCTTGGCTTATTTCAAGAGCTTATAAGCTCTTGTATAAGCTTGTTGAATTTCAGCTTTTGAAAAGCTCTTTTGCTGGCTTATTTTTAAGCTCAAATTAGCCCCTTGACTGTTTTACATTACTTAGGTGTAGGGATTGCTTATTTTCCTTTTGTGGCTTACCTAGCTTCTCTAATAAGCTCATTGTGGCCTCTCACAGCTTTTTAGGTTGGCCTTGGTAATTATTAAGCTTATTTGTCTTTAACATTAGCTTATTTGTCCATTGACTTAGTGAAATTTTAGTTTAAGCTTTATTATAGATTCTGTCACAAATAAGCTGTGTTTTATAGCTTATTCTGTTGTTTAAAGTAATAAGAGTTTTTATTAAAGTTGTGGAGAATAAGCTCTTTTATAACTTTTTAGTTTTAAGTTTTTGCTAAAACTCATTTTTTTTATAAGCTAAAAATAAGCTATGTCGCGAGGTTTGTTTGGTACTTTCTCCAAAGTGCAAGGTCACCCGTTTTAACTATAGTGTAATTTTCCTAAAGTTTGCCCGCCTACCCTTTAGTTTCAATTCTTACACTTTCTACCCTAGAGTTTTAAAAAAAAAAAAAAGGGGAAGATACTTGGTCCGGGTGAGCAAGACTCGAACCCGGGACCAAGCAATACATCCCCTTTATCCCACACACACTTAACCACTGCGCCCTTGGGTCTTTTTCGTTATAGACTCAAGGGCAAGCTTATTTATACACATTTTGTGTGTTATAAGCTTATAAGCTGTCAAGCTTATTTTCGGGCTTATTGAATAAGCTGTGGTGTGTTTTTTATTTTTCGTAGGTGACTTATAGAGTCTAGTATTTTGTATAAATTTTTCAGAATTTTTAGTAATCATTTAGTATTTTTTATAATTTAATTTAGTTAAAAGTTTATTTAATTCATAATAAATACAAAAATTATCAAAAAAATATTTTGCTTTTTTAGAAAATTTTCTTTTGTCATCTAGTTTGTAGGAAAAATATAAAAGTTTTCGTAGGGTCATTTTTATAACTTTCTCTCTTTTAAAGAACGGGTCCGGGTACGGGTTTTTGTTTTGACTCGTTTTTGGGTCAAACGAACTCCGTTTTCGGTCTAGTCTTTTTCATTCTTCGTTATTTGTCCCGTAGAGTAGTTTAGAAGTAAAAATTTCTTCGTAGGGTTATTTTTAAAGATTTTAGGTTTTTCCCCCTTTGTTCGGGATTCGTGCTCCCGTTTTTCAGCTTAATTTAGTAATTTTTAGGATTTTCTTAAACGTTTTAGTTTGTTATTATCTAATTTGACTTTTTCAATCTCTCAAATCAATTCCTTCCTTCAAACTCAAATCTTCGACTGTATCGATTCTCCAGTCCAGCCTCGTTGGGGATAAACGACCCGGGAACACTCTATACTACTTCTCGGTATCATTGACTTCGTTTCTAGACTATTCTTACTATATATTTTATATTTTATTATATATGTATTTTAAGGTGTAGTTTGGACGGATCAATTTTTGGCGCCGTTGCCGGGGAGGCTGTGAAGCCGACTATCGTTACGTTTGACAACTTTTGTTTGAATCTGTGAATATTTTCTTTTATAAAAAAACATATAAAAATACAAAAATATTTTTCATTTTCTTTTAGTATAAAAAAACATATAAAAATACAAAAATATTTTATGTATTTGATGAATAGAGTTTGTGGGCCTTATCTTGATAAGTTTGTGATAGTGTTTATAGACAATATCTTAATCTACTCTAAGACTCAAGAGGAGCATGTAGAACACTTAAGGTTAGTCTTGAGACTGCTCAAAAAGGAGAAACTATATGCTAAGTTTTCTAAGTGTGAATTATGGCTAAGAGAAGTACAGTTTCTTGGGCATGTGATAAATGGTAATGGGATTCATGTGGACCCTAGTAAGATTGAAGCTGTTAAGAATTGGAAAGCCCCTAGAACTCCGACTGAGGTTTGTTCGTTCTTAGGATTGGCTGGGTATTACCGAGGTTCATTGAGAACTTTTCTAAGATAGCTAAGTCTCTTACTATCTTGACTCAAAAGTGTAAAACTTTTGATTAGGGTGAGGAACATGAATTGGCAGTTCAAACCTTGAAGGATAAGTTGTGTAATGCGCCTGTTCTAGCTCTCCCTGATGGACCGGGAGACTTTGTGGTATATTGTGATGCGTCCGGGATAGGACTAGGCTGTATGTTAATGCAAAGAGGTAAAGTGATAGCCTATGCGTCTAGGCAGTTGAAAATTCATGAGGAAAATTATACTACCCATGATTTAGAGTTGGATGCGGTGGTGTTTGCACTTAAGATCTGGAGACATTATCTGTATGGGACAAAGAGTGTCATCTATACGGACCATAAGAGTCTTCAAACCATATCTTTTAGTCAGAAAAAGTTGAATAGCAACAGTGTCGCTGGCATAGATTGTTTAGGTGCTACTGCCTGTGAATTCGCTCCCATCCTGGTAAGGCAAATGTGTGGCCTGATGCCGTAAGTAGGAAAGGAAAAGGGTTAAAAGCCTAAGAGAGTTAGAGCTATGAATATGATCCTTCAGTCGAGTATCAAAGATAGGATACTGGCGGCTCAGAAGGAGGCTGTGGATGAGTTTGCAGTATTGCAGAAAGGTTTTGATGAGATGATAGAACAGAGAAATGATGGAACTTTGTACTACCTTGATCGAATATGGGTATTATTAAAGGGTGAGGTAAGAACCCTGATAATGGATGAAGCCTATAAGTCGAAGTACTTTGTACACCTAGGAGCTGATAAGATGTATTATGATTTAAGAGATAGGTATTGTGGCCTGGAAGAAAAAGGATATAAGCTTGTATAATTTAGTAAGAGTTTGACTGACTGAAGGTTAAGGTTGAAGATCAAAGGCCATCTTGCTTCCCTCCAGCAACATGAGATTCCCCATATGGAAATGGGAATGGCTCGCTATGGATTTGTGACTAAGTGTGCCCAAGGACTCGTTATGTCATGACACAATCTGTGTTTTTATGGACCGCTTGACTATGTCTGCTGCATTTTCTACCTAGCGTAGGATTATCAATGGAAAGGTTGCTTGACTGTAATTTGATTGAGATAGTTTGCTAGACATGGGTGCCGATCATCGATTATATCGGATCATGAAAGTCGTTTCATCACCTCAAGGTTTTGGCAGTCAATGCAAGAGGGGCATTAGGAACTTCGTTTAGAGCATGAATACGGGCTTAGTCACCCCCCTCAGACCGTGGTCAGAGTGGCGTACAATTCAACTGGAATACAATGCCTTAAACGTGCGTCCTGGACTTTAGAGGAAGTGGGATGTTTCACTCCCGTTGGTTGAGTTTTCGTATAACAATTGTTATCATTTTAGTGTGAGATGTGCTGCGTTCAAGGCATTGTATGGTAGAAAGTGTCATTCGCCAATTATGTGGGCTGAGGTTGAATAAAAAAAGAACATAGAAAAAAAAGGAAAAAAAAAAAAAAAAAAAAAAAAAATAAAAATAAAAATATAAAAAAAAAAAAAGAAAGAAAAATAAAATAGGAAAGAGGTCAGTTGATAAGACCTGAGTTTGTGCAAGAGACTACTTAAGAAGACTCGCTTATTAAGGATAGAGTAAGGCGCGCTGATCGTTAGTGAACACTTATGCTAATAAGTGGAGGAAGCCTCTAGAGTTTAGTGTAGGTGACTATATCTTGCTCAAAGTGTCGCCTTGGAAATGTGTGGTACGCTTTGGGAAGAAAGAGAAGTTAGCACCTAGGTTTTTGTTTGGACGCGGTGGTGGGTTGGATTTAAATGTGTAGCAAGTAGTAGGCCCTGTGGCCTATCGGTTAGATTTGCCTGAGGAATTGAATGGTGTTCATGACACGTTCCACGTGTCGAACCTTAAGAAGTGTTTGGCTGATCCAACACTGCAAGTGCCTTTGGATGAGATTCGAGTTGATGCTAAGTTAAATTTTATGGAAGAGCCTGTGGAAATTTTGGAAAGAGACTTTAAGAAGTTGAAGCGTAGTAGGATTGCCATCGTCAAGGTTTGGTGAAATTCGAAACGTGGCCCTCAATTCACGTGGGAGCGTGAAGATCAGATGAAATTGAAGTACCCGTATTTGTTTAGTGATATTAGTAGTTGAATTCCGGGGACAAAATTCTTTTAAGGGGGGGTAGAATGTAACCTTTACCCTTTTGTGTGTTCTGAATATTTCATTAATAGTCCTTTGACTATTTGACTTTTGTCAGTTTATTTAGATTTTGTACCGTGTTGACGGTGGTGAATTTATGAGATATGTGATGATTTGAGGTTTATTGTGATTAATAATCCCTTTTGAAAGGTATTATTGTTTTAATTGTATTCCGGGTGGTTTGACCTGTAAATTTTGAGAAATGCCGACAAACGAGTCCAACACGTCCGTTAATGTCCAAATGAGTTTTGAAGGGTGTGAAGTGAAAATATGTCGTGTAAATACTCTAGGTTAATGGAAAAGTATTTTTAAAGTGAATAAAAATGCTAATTAACTTTGGGGTAAGTTTTACGGTTGAGTTTTACGAGTATTTAAGTGACCCGGACACGAAAAGAAAGACCCGAACCCCCCTAGGATGCTAGTTGGGACGTGTGAAGGATGAGGGACAAGGAGGCTATTTTTAGCCTTGTTGTCTAGAGATGCCATGTATATATTCCTCCCGCTAGTCATTCCTTTCATTTTCATTTTCAATTCAAAAAATAAAACACACACTTGTGTATGTGTATTGGTTCGTCCGCCACCCTCCACCACAAACATCCATAAATTTTCCAACTTTCATCGAGAACGTGATATTCCGGGTTGATACGAGTGTTTGGGTATTCATTTAAACAACGTTTGGGTTGTCCGGTTCGTGTCGAAATATACACTTTTGAAGATTTTCTTGTAAGTTTTCAAATTTAATTTTCGTTGTCCTTTTGGGTTTATTTTGATGCATAGATGTTAGTTGTACAAGTTGATCGTTGTGAAAATCGATTTTTAGAAGCGAAATGAATAAAAAAGGTGTGTTTGGTTCATGTATGGTAAAAAAGAAAAAGAGGGTTTTTGTAGTTTTGATATTGTGGTCGTGATGGTTGAATAATATATATATTGCTAGATAGCTTATTTTTGATAATAGCTTGTATAGCTTATTGCGGGCTTATTTTAAAGCTATTTCTTGGCTTATTTTGGGCTTATATGCCACGAACCATTCCTAAAATCACTAGGAAAGTGATTTTGATTATTTTGTGTTATGGCGTATGTTGTGGACTATTTTTGAGGCTTATGGTAGTAACCAAAGGCGATACGTAGCTTATTAGCTTATTGTCAAGCCTAATATACGTATTTTTGAGCTATTGGACTCACGGCCCAATAAGTCTATTTAAGTCGCGGCTTAATGGGAGGGCTTATTGTGGTCCGGATTATTTTCTACATATAAGTATATACTTATATATATAAATGGACCTTGGTTTTGGACTTGAATCGTATTTTGGACTTATAAATGTCTTAATGGATCCTTGTTGGGCCTTAAAGCCCAATAAGCGATATTTAGTAGTTATGAGAGTTTTGACGGACTTTTAAAAGTGGAAATGTATTTACGAAGTGATATTGAACGATATTTAGGGAAAAACGTGTTGATAAGCATTAAAGATTGAGATTTTAGAATTTTGTCAAAAAGTGTCGAAATTATGAAAAATGTTGAAAATAAGGTTTTTAACATTGGAAAACGTTGTATAAGCGTACGGGTCATGTCGAAATTTCGTAAAAAGTTTATACTTAAATTTTTTCCTAAAAACATGAATTTTGATTTTTAAATAATAAAATATTATTTAATTATTTTATTTATTTAATAAATTCACTAAAAGACGAAAAATATAATTTTTCTTGAAACTTCTCTAATGTGTCTATTATGAGTAAACGTTTCAATCTCAACTGTATTATGATTATTTTGAAGTGACTAAGGTTACCGAATGGACTAATCGAGATATATTTATAATTATTAATTATAAATATTTATCTATATTACTTATATATTTTCTCTAAATAGTATAAGTCTGTATTATCGGGGAATGAAATTGATATGATTGTAGAAATAAGTCGTCAACCATCACACCACTAAACTGTTTTGGGTAATTATACAACGCGTCTAAACTCTATGCATCAAACGTGAAGATTGTTTTGGAATTGGATGTTTAAATTGGGACATTAA
The DNA here is from genome assembly GCA_026074375.1 of Tanacetum coccineum. Lineage (NCBI taxonomy): Eukaryota > Viridiplantae > Streptophyta > Magnoliopsida > Asterales > Asteraceae > Tanacetum > Tanacetum coccineum. Next base: position 12,940 of record BQNB010029843.1, read on the forward strand.
CTGGGTTAGGTTCGTGTGAGCGAGGCGTCTTGCATTTGCTTGTGATGATTGAGATTTGATTGCTAAAGACTTGCTTGAGCGTGAGTTCTCGTTAGCTCCATCTTTTATGTTTTTCCTTGAGGGGAAAATATATCATATGTGGTTAGAATGTTTTGAAATGTTTGATCTGTGCGAAACGTGGTTTTGTTTTGGGACAGTTAACAGTGCTGATATGATGCTGAAATGTGTAAATATGTAAATGTGATTTTACTTGCATGTATCTGTGTTTGGATGGCAAGGGATGTGCTTTTCTTGCATGTACTGAGTTTAGACTGGAAAAGATTTGTCGATCTTTACTTGCATGTACTGTTTTGGCCATGCACTGGGTTGTGGTTTCCTGCCCTAATATTAGTGCTCTAGCTGTAGGCCTTGTAGGTGCAGACTGTGACAAATTTGTGATAGAATACGCGGGTGTATGCATGTCTTGGATTGTTAGCATATCTTCGTGTCATATGACACTATTGTCTCTGTTGTAAATATTGACACAATTTTGGGAGTTTAAGGTCAATAACATCCCCCAACCATACGAGACTCACCAACATTATTGTTGAAGTTTGTCGCTAATCTATTTTCAGGTGAAGTCGAAAGAGAAGAATAGTTTGGTCATTGTGATAGCAGACTTAGAAGTATCCCGAGTGGAATTTCGTTTGAAGTCTTGCTTTGCTTGTTGATTGGTTTAGAATTTATAAGTTTGACTTAAGTTTGGATTATGGTCTCTTGTGAGGGCATTTGAATAATTGTAAGAGACTGGGAATTTTAGTTGCGATTTGGGACATCATTTGAGTTTGTTCAAGGTTGATGGTCTTCGTAGCACTTGGAGTTTATGCAATGTAGTTTTCTCTAGTCTACAAAGAAGTACTTCAAGGTATATGATCAAGGTTCAAGAGGTATGTACAATATACATATGACATGTTTTAAACCATATTTTAAATTTCAATATATTATCAATCACAACTTACTTTTTCTTACATTTTATATGGACTATTAGGTGCTCACGGAACGAACATCCGATATTAATTTGATTAGCGCTCACAGACGTCATTTGCTATTCAAGACCATCAAATTTGGAGACGACATGCATGGACGTTTATCGAATTGTTGCAAAGTCAGATGTTTATCGAATAGTTCACGTATTCTCTCATTATTTCTTTCATATATTAATAAAACATGTTTACATTCTTTTTTTGTTATTTTATTCATACACATAACTTCTTACAAAAATATCTCTTTAAAACACCCCGTGATTCCACGGTGGCTCAATATGGCAATATCTTGAAGTCATAAAAATTTTGGGCTACATAATAAAGCCCAATAAATCTATGATAAAGGCCCATAAAATTCTTCTAGGAACTAAAACATAAAGCCCAAAACAATGACAGTTACTATAATAAACCCTTAACTATAAAAACCATTTTAGACCCAGCTCAATTCTACTTTAAAAACACTAAACCCTAATAACGCAAACACAGGGAAAGTGCCGCTTGAAAGAAAAATAAAATGGAAGAGGTGAATGAAGAAGTGAAAACATTTGGAGAATTGGGATTGGTTTCAGAATTAGTTGATGCTTGTGATAATTTAGGATGGAAACATCCTTCCAAAATTCAATCTGATGCTATTCCTCATGCTCTTCTAGGTTATATTTATTTCTGCTTATTAGCTGACATAGTTTTTGGGTTTTGCTTATTTTCTTAAAAGAATACAAAATGAGCAAAAAAAAGGTTTTTTTTTCTTTTCTAAATTCTTAAATTGTTTGGGTATATGGGAGTAGTTAGTTTTGGTGGATTTAAGCTGCTTATAAATAAGCACTCAGGAAATAGTGTTTGGGTTATAGTTTAGATAGGATGGTAGGAAGCTAGTTTTAGTTTTAGTTTCAGCCCAGATAAGCACTTTGAAATAAACATGTCCCAATCTGCTTATTTTACCAGCTAATGGGCTTATTTGAAATTGCAAACTGTTGCTGCTTATAATAGTTGCTTATTGTGTAAAAATCACAAAAAGACTAAAACTAAGATTCTTTTTTTTTCTGTAAATTTTGAGGTTAATCTATTTATGATGGGTTTTAGATTAGATTATGATGGTAAAGAGATAATATTAGTTACAGCTCAAATAAGCACTATGAAATAAGCATGTTCCAACCGCCTTTTTGAAAAATGATTATTTTGCCTCAAAATATAAGAAGGTAAGGATGAGCAGGTTGGATGTTCAGGGAATGATTGAATTAGCTTATTTCTATAGGTTAGGTGCTTACTTGAAATTGAAAAAGCTAATAAGCTCAAGCTTTAGGGCTTAATGAGTTTATCAACTTGAGTTTACGGACTTAACTAAGCCGTAAACTCAAGTGGAAAAGCTCATAAGGTTAGATGCGGGAGGTTATCGGCTTTTTTAATTTCAAACAAGGTCATAAGCTCGGAAAAAAAGCTAATCCAAACACTGCCTCAATCTGCTTATTTGCTTAATAATGAGCAGATAAGCTTTATCTGAGAAATCAAGCAATTATAAACACCCTTGTAATTATTCAAATTTTATCTTTTGCTCTTAGTGTAGCTGATTTTGGCTGTTTGTACCGTGTATGTAATGTTTAGGTAAGGATTTAATTGGATTAGCACAAACTGGTTCTGGTAAAACTGGTGCTTTCGCTTTGCCGATACTTCAAGCACTTTTGAAAGCTCAACACACTTTTTTTGCATTGGTGCTTTCTCCTACTAGGTTTGTGTTTCTGTTTAATTGGCAGATTTTGGATATTTGTTTTTGCGAATATGTTTGGTTTTGTAATTGGTGTTTGTTTTTTTTCTCTAGGGAGCTTGCGATTCAGATTGCTGAACAGTTTGAGGCGTTGGGAGCAAGTATTGGTGTAAAGTGTGCAGTGGTGAGATTTTGTGTCATTGCTGTGATTTAAACAGTATGCATATTTAGAATGAGCATGTTTTATTCGTTAGATTGTTGCATTCCTTATCTTTCTTGCAACTTTTGCATATGCTATTGGAACAGTGATTTTTATGCTATTTATTATTTTCGTAGGTAGTGAAGTTACTGTGATGAAGTATATAGAATTTAGGGCAGGCTTATGTCATCATTATATACAGAACTCTAATTGCTTGTTTTTATAGTATTAGCTAATTTTGCTTCTAAACTTGTTACCATCAGAGTATCAGTCATGCACTTGGTGCGGTGTGTAGTTGACAGAGTGTTGTTAATTGTTAGTACCTTGGTAGACATGTCCCTAGGGCCAGGCCTTAAACAGTCATTTCTCTTTATTATTGTTGGTACTGCTTTTGCTAAGGTCACTTACTTAAGGTCAAGATTTTTATTATCGTATTTGAAAAACATTCCCCTCAAACGATGTAGCTTTAGGTAGTCACCTGTTGTAAGATTAAGAATATGGTTTTAGTTCCACTTGAGTATAACAGAATGAGCAATTATCTCCTCTATGTTGCCTTATCACTTCATACATGGTTGTGAGAAGAACCTTTGCTCAGAACATTTAGGAGAAGAGTATAACATAGAAGAGGCTGATCATGATTGGAAGTTACAGGTTTTGAGCTGAAGTAATAGAGAACCACAAACTTATTTTTGAGGAAGACTACTTTTTCTTAGTAATCTATAAATATGGATCTATCATGTTATACTCTTGTGCGTTGTGGTCTATATCATTTCTGTCATACACCATCTTAATTTTTTTTTTACCGAAGTACTTCACCTGTGCCCTTTGTGTGCCTTTCGCCTTTGGTGGGAATGGGATACCCGCCTAGATGCCTTGGTTCCGCCTTTCTTTTAGCTACCTTGAGTTGACGAATGAGCAATCTCTACTCATAATGTCATGATTGATTTATGAATCTGTGTTAATCATCAACCTCATTTTGCAGCTTGTTGGAGGAGTGGACCAGGTACAACAGAGCATTGCTCTTGGAAAACGACCACACATTGTTGTAAGTTTTAATTATATGTATTGTCTACTTCGCTTCTATTATTACACTATAGATATTAAATAAGATTCTGGCTCACACAAACCAGTTTGTAACTTTGTATTGTCCAATGATTATTTAAAGGTCGAATGGTCTTTATTAACTCCTAAAAAATTTGCATGTTTTGGTCACTCCTTGTATCTTATACGAGTTTCTCTTGATTTAAGGTTGCAACACCTGGACGTCTTTTGGATCATTTATCAAACACCAAAGGCTTTTCTCTTCGCACAATTAAGTACTTGGTAAGAAATTAGCATCCTGCATGACTTCTAATTTTTCTTACACGAGGCTGATGAAGAGTACTTGATTAATTTCTGCATTGGCATGATGACACATATTATTTTCTTCTGTGATAATGTTTGTGATTTTATTACATCATAATTCTTTTCATACTTCACATGCATGTTCGACAGGTGTTGGATGAGGCAGATAGGTTGTTAAACGAGGATTTTGAGAAATCTCTTGATGAAATCCTAAATGCCATTCCTCGTGAGAGAAATACATACTTGTTCTCTGCCACTATGACTAAAAAGGTATGAGTGCTGTTACCGTTGCATTTCAAAAGTTCTATACCCGGTTTTGTTTTTTGCAGATCTTTTGTTATTGTTTAATGAAGGTCCTCTAAATAAAAATTAGTGTGGCTAATATAGTTCCACCGTTGCAGGTGCAAAAACTGCAAAGAGCTTGTCTAAGGAATCCTGTAAAGGTAGCAATATAAACCCTTGAATTGCATGGCTTAAAAAGTGTTTTTTTCTAGTATCAATTGATTTTCTATTATGATTTTTTCAGATTGAAGCAGCATCTAAATATTCCACCGTTGACACCTTGAAGCAACAATATCGCTTTGTTCCTGCTAAGTATAAGGTCTGGTCCAATTAGAACTGTTTATAAGATAGTTTATAGCATCTTCAACATGGTTCTAATACATAAATACTTTTTACTCTCAGGACTGCTATCTTGTATATATCTTGATTGAAAAGTCTGGAAGTACATCTATGGTTTTCACTCGTACATGTGAGGCAACACGTCATTTGGCTCTGATGCTTCGGAACCTAGGGTTAAGGGCAATTCCAATTTCTGGTCAAATGACTCAGGTACCCTTTTGACTCATAAGTTTTCGTAATTTCTATTTCTGTTTCGGATTCTAAATTTATTGATTTTGTAAAATCAGACAAAAAGGCTGGGCGCATTGAACAAGTTCAAAGCTGGCGAGTGTAATATTCTTATATGCACAGATGTTGCTAGTAGAGGACTTGATATTCCTTCTGTTGATATGGTCATAAATTATGATGTACCCACAAACTCAAAGGTAAATACTACCATTGTGTTTTTCCTTTGTAGAATGCTAGTGACATTTGGTCTGTTTGCTTAAATATGGTATATGGGATTACAGGATTATATTCATCGAGTGGGACGAACAGCTCGTGCAGGGAGATCTGGTGTTGCTATCTCGTTAGTGAATCAATATGAGTTGGAGTGGTATATCCAGATTGAAAAACTTATTGGTAAGATATGTATTATGTATATATAGGTGGTCATTTCACTCCATTTAATATTACTTGTATATGATTAAAATTTGATTTGCTATCCTAACAAGCAGCATGAAGTTTGTGTCAGATAGTTACTTAAGCTTAATACTTTTAATTATTTTGCTTCAGGCAAAAAGCTGCCGGAATTTCCAGCCCAAGAAGAGGAAGTTTTGTTACTACTGGAACGTGTGTCAGAGGCCAAACGATTGTCACAGATGGTATATAGGAATTCTTATATAAAATAAAAAAGTTGTTGAAAATGTACGGATGTTTATGGTGTTTTTGATGGGCTTTGTAGAAAATGAAGGAGGAGGGAGGCAAGAGAAGGAGAGGGGGAGATGACGACGACGAGGAAAAAGTTGACAAGTTCCCTGGGAAGAACAGGAACTCGTCGGGTGGCAAGAAATCAAAACGACGATAGATATGGGATTTCATTTTACTTCACAAAATTTTGGTTTGATTTACTCTATTTTAGGTCAATGCTAAGAATTTTGTAAAAATTATTGCAGGATAATAGTATGAATTATTGGCAAATTGTAAACTCAGATTTTGGAGTCTAAACAATAGTAATATAACTGCAGTGTGCCAATCTGAATTGAACAAAGAACCTTTAGCTCTGCATCTTTTTGAGTATCGGTATCTAGTTCAATTTGGTTTAATCTGGTTTTAATAAAAAAAACCTTTCAAGTTCAAGCAACAAACTATTTCAATGCATTGCAGAGTATATAGATTTATGCAACAGTTTCTGTAGTAACTTAGTAGTACTAGCCTACTACAAATATGAAACGTACAATCGTGGTTGTGATTCCTGGAGAGCTGAGATGAATGAGGTGCCATATTTAGAGACATTAATATACGTTTTCTTTTTTATTATGATAACATCTTTCTACTTCATGCCTTTGACATATCCTATATTCTGAGAAAAAATAATGTAGAAACAAGTAATTTTCCCTTATATGGGAAGCCTTTTCATAGTATGGCAATCCAAATGACATCCTTGTTAGAGCGACGGGTCAGTGACCAGAAAAGTGAACAAATTTGAGGGGCTTATGGATGCAAATAGATCACATATGATCGGGTGAGACTGTGAGAGTGAGTGTGAGACCATACCTGCACTAATATTCATGTATTCGTGTATATTTAAACCCGTCTCATCCATCAATGTCAATATCTGGTGGTTTGTTTTTTATATATAAAAAAAAAAACTCTTGACAATCCATTAAAAATAAACTACGAAACTAAACTGAATCTATACTTAGTTTACCGATCAAGACGGAATATAATCATTTTACCAAATTGCACCTGACACCACGCATACGAAATATTATGCGCCTACAATATGCGCCATCTTTTGGACTTACATGAATCATAAATACATACAAATACAAATACAGAATAAAAAAAAACAAATACATAATACTTTAATACATAATCATAAATAAATATATATATTGTTATATTATATATCAATATATATATTTAATAGAAATAATATATATATATATATATATAAAATATATAATATAAATATATATAGACTTTAATACATAATCATAAATAAATATATATATTGTCATAAAGGATAAATACGCCTACTAGTATATGCGCCTGAAGAATACAAATGCGCCAAGCCTTTGTTTTTTGCTTCCAGAATCATAAATGAGATTAAAAGATTTGCTTCCACAATCATAAATGAGACTTGCTCCTAATATGCGCCAATTATTGTTTTTTCAAAAGTTATGAATGAGATAAATGTTAATATGTAAAGTTATGGAAATGAAATTTAAGTCTAGCATGCCCCAACAAACGCTCCTAATATGCGCCCATTATTGTTTTATTGAATGCGCCTATATGGTATAATGCAACTGAAATGCGCTCATTATTGTCTTTACTATTGTTTGTCTTTTTTGTTTCTTTTATATATTAACAAATACGAACGCGCCATAAATGCTCCTAAAATGCTCTTTGATTTGTTTTTTTTTCTTTCTGAAATGCGCCTACAATGCGCTTGAAATGCGCCTCAATTCGTCTTTATTTGATGAAATGCACCTAGTTTTAGGACCGTTGATTAAGAATTTGCAAGCATCCAACGGAGTGTATATTTTTGTTTATTTTGGTAAAAATTAAATACGTTGTCTACTTTTGTAAATACCTACTCTAAAATGTTCATTTAAAATTTTTCTCATCTATTAATTTGACTTATTCCGACGTCAGAATTAAAACCTCTTCCAATACTAGATGTGGAAACCATGTTTTAGTACCCATAATTAGACTTGTCAATTCTAACTCGTTCAAATAAAAACAGGTTATGTTTGGTAAAATTCACCACCTCACAAGTCAGATTCAGATCGGATGAAGTGAAACTAGAGTGATGGTCCAAATTAGTCACTTGATTCTTTGTGTGAAACAAAAAATGGAGTTAAAGGGGTCTCAAGAATGGGCCAAAAGCCAAAAACCCTAACTAGTCAGATCTTACTAAATAGCGATATAACCTAATCTAATTTTTTAACGTTTCTGTACATTTTTCAACGTTTTATACGTTTTCTTACCTTTACACACGTCTTCATCCGTTTTCGTTCGTTTTTGAACGTTTTTCCTTTTTTATTCGTTTTTGTACGTTTTTATACCTTTTATTACGTTTTCGTCCCTTATTGTGCGTTTTATACGTTTTCGTCCGTCTTTGTCTTTTTTATGTTTTTACACATTTTATACATTTTCATATGTTTTCATACGTTTTCTTACGTTTTTGTACGTATTCGTACGTTTTTTCCGTTTTTATACGCTTTATATGTTTTAGAACGTTTTATACGTTTTCGTCCATTTTTGTACGTTTTCTTATGTTTTGTTCGATTTTGTACGTTTTTATACGTTTTCATACGTTTTTGTCCGTTTACTTACGTTTTTGTACGTTTTCTTAAGTTTTTATCAAGGTTCTAAAAGGCGTACCATGGCGCCACCAAGGCGTTGCTAAGGCGTAAGGCGTGACCTCTACGTTACGAAATAGACCAAGGCGTCGGCTCTAGGCGTGGGTGAGATGAGGCGTGAAAAGGCGCGCTAAGGCGTGAGGCGTGGCGGGTTTTTGTGACAATTGACAAATTTCAGGTTAACTTTTATTTATTAACTTGAACGTTTTATTTTAAACAAGTAAATATTGGACTTTACGTATAACCGTTGGGTTATCCCGCGTATAACGAGAAACATCTTTAAACGTATTCCGTCACTAGACTAAGTTTAGTCTACGTTAAGCAAGCATAGTAATATTCTCATGAGAATGGTTTTATAATCATATGCATTCGGTTTTACACATTTTACGTAAATCTTCCAACTCATGCATTTAATTTCATGCATGCATGCACTACATACCCAATACCACCATCACCTTTGAGATAATACATCTACAAGTAATGTATACATTCAAAAATCACTTTTCTCTCCCCCTCATCTCCCTACTTAACCGGTCACCCAAACAGGAAATCCTAACACTACCTTTTCATCTTGTAAACCTCACCCTTACTAAACCATGTCTAACATAAACCTAGGTGCAAGCAAGATAGCCAAGTCCTTTCAATTAGTTCCCCCACTTGGCTTTCATGTAGGAGGCTCAAGGACCCCTCCCCCCCGGTCCCCTCTTATGCACCTCATAATTAGACCTGTCAATTCCAACCCATTCAAATAAAAATAGGTCATGTTGGGTAAATTTCACCACCTCACATATCGAATTGGATGTAGTGAAACTAGAGTGATGGTCAAAATGAGTCATCTGATTCTTTGTGTGAAATAAAGAATGGAGTCAAATGGGTCTCAAAAATGGGCCAAAAGCCCAAAACCCTAACTAGTCAGATCTTACTAAATAGCGATATAACATAATCTAAATTTTTTAACGTTTTTTACGTTTTTATACATTTTCAACGTTTTCTTACCTTTACATACGTTTTCTTCTGTTTTCGTCCGGTTTTGTACGTTTTTTCGTTTATTCGTTTTTGTACGTTTTTATCCGTTTTATTACGTTTTCGTCCGTTTTTGTGTGTTTTATACGGGTTTGTACGTTTTCGTACGTTTTTTAAAATCTTTTTATAAATTTTATATGTTTTCATATCTTTTCGTACGTTTTTGTATGTATTCGTACGTTTTTGTCTGTTTTTATACGCTTTATATGTTTTAGAACGTTTTATACGTTTTCGTTCGTTTTTGTACGTTTTTGTCTGTTTTTGCCCGCTTTGTACGTTTTTATACGCTTTGGAACGTTTTCGTTCGTTTACTTTTGTATGTTTTTTTTGTATTTATACGTATCTTTAAGTTTTTATCAGGGTTCTAAAAGGCGCACCATGGCGTCGCTAAGGCGTAAGGCATGACCTCTACGTTACGAAATAGACCAAGGCGTCGGCTCTAAGCGTGGGTGAGATGGGGCATGAAAAGGCGCGCTAAGGCGTGAGGTGTGGCGGGTGCAAGCAAGATAAACTTAGGTGCAAGCAAGATGGCCAAGTCTTTTAAATTGGTTTCTCCATCCCGCCCTGTCTTTCATATGGGTGGCACAAGAACCCCCTCCCCTCCCCATGCACACTCAAACACCACTTATAGGATGCTAGTTATTATTTGCTTGCAAAGTCCCTTTTGACCATACCCTCTTCTTTTGCTATATAAGAAACCAACTAGCCACTTTCATAACACACTTAAACACTCTCAAATACTCGCGTTATCTCAGCCATTCAAGAAGTATTCAATTAAGGGTGAATTATTTCTATGGGTTGATAAGGAAAAGATACGGTTTGGTGTTGCAATTTAGAGTTTTCTAAGCTTTGGTTGGGTTTTAGCACACTTAACTACCATCTTAAACATCATAATTTCTTGTAAGTGTCTCATATAACTTACTTTATTCTTATTTAACATATCATGCATCGATTTTATATCACCACTATAGATTTGTGATAACACTCAAATTGAGTATGTTTCGGAAGCGTTATTCATACTTTTGTATTAGTTATTTGGTCAGTTACCTATGGTTTTATTAATCGATTATGTCAAAATATGATTTCTAGTGTAATTGCAGCCAAATACAGGAAAACAAGAAAAGGAGAGGCGAATGTAGAGATTATATCAACTACGAAGAATCTCGTGTCAGGATCAAGAGCGAAAGCATCTCAAAGAAGAAGAATTCTAATTACTCAAGCTTCCAAGACCTGAGATCAAGTTGTAATGAAGATATGGTAAAGTATGAAGGCCCACGACCAATCACAACTCGAGCAAGAACCTTAAACGAAAAATCCAACAAAAAGATTCCACCAGCGACCTCTCAGCCGCCCGGCTAGAGAGTCTGCCGCTTGGCAGAACAGTGTACCGCCCGACAGGAGGCCGTGTCGCCCGGCTCTTGGAGCCCACGTTTTTTATTTCACTCTAGAAGAAACCTAAATAACCAAGAAGGATCTAGACCCTCTAAACCGACTTTGGACACCCCTTTAGGCCCTGGAACCGTCATAAATATATAGTATAAATAAGAGACCCCTATGCCTCATTTTGAAAGATCTTGTAAGCAACAAAAGTAAGATGGAGAAAATCTCTGCTGTCTTCTTAACTGAGGAATGCTCAGCGATTCTTCAAAACAAGATCCCACCAAAGCTTGGAGACCCCGAAAGTTTTCTAATCCCTTGCAAACTCAGTTGAATATCTCGACTTGGTCGATCTTGGCGTAAGTATTAATCTGATGCCGTATTCACTATATGCTGCACTTTATGGAACAACTCTGAAACCCACAAGGATAAGTATCCGCCTAGCAAATCATACTTACCAGTACCCTATGGGAGTTGCTAAGAATATGCTCGTTTAAGTTGGAAAATTCGTGTTCCCTATAGATTTCGTTATCCTGCAAATGGAGGAAGATGATAGAGTCCCTCTAATTTTAGGAAGACCGTTCTTGCATACCGCCGATGCCATCATAAGAGTTAAGAACAAAGAACTTAATTTAGGAATTGGAAAAGATAGAGCCACCTTTCACATCGATAAAGCTATGCAGCATTCTTACATGAATGATGACACATGCTTCCGCATGGATGTTATCGATGAAATAACTGAGGATGAACTCGATGCTTTGCTCGACGATTCTAAACCATTCCTAAATATATCAGAAAAGATAAGCGAAACAACACCCGACAAAGAATTTGATGAATTCATGTCAGGGAATGTTCAAGAGGATGAAGTCAAAGACGATTTTGAGAAGTTACCACCAAAAGATGAACTAAGAATCAGGACATCTATCCAAGATCCACCAACCGATCTTGAGTTGAAACCTCTTCCAAAACATCTTGAATATGCTTTTCTGGAGGACAATTCTCTTCCCCTAGTAGTCATATCAGCTTTACTCGAACAGAATGAAAAGGAACGACTTGTTTCAGTTCTCAAAAACCATAAAGAAGCATTCGCTTGGAAAACATCCGATATTCCAAAGATTAGCCCTTCCTTTTGCAAACACAAAATCAATTTTGAGGACGATGTCAAACTAGTCATTCAGAGACAACGCTAACTTAACCCAAACATGAAATAAGTCATTAAAAAGATATTATCAAACTTCTAGACGCGGGTATCATCTATGCCATTGATAAGTGCTTAATTACACATATCTTTTACCTCTAAAAACGAGCTTAAATGACCAAAAACAGACAAAAACTGCCCGACACAGACTCTGCCGCCCGACAAGACCTATGCGCCGGCTGAGCGCCCTCGACGAAATAGAAAACAACCCTCTGCCGCCCGGTGCAACAACTTTTGACAAAAATCCACCTTTTATCCAATCTTTCTAATCCTTTTGGGTTTGATCTTATTTGAGTTTTTCCTTTAAATGCCAACACGTTCTGCTGGACAAAACCTAATTACTCCTTATCCTGAACCCGAATGTTTTATCTACCAAACCTTAAGAAAGAAAAAGAAGCAAAACCAGTTCATACCCATTGAAGACCGAGTTCCAAAAACCAAATATCCACCTTTCAAGAATCTTTTGAAGCTGAAGTAGTCTATAACCCATTTTTGACCTACCCTTCCTAATGGTCGACGACCAACCCATGTGGGGAAACAATCGGGCCGTAGCACCCACTCCCGGGGCCGCTATTGTCGCGTTTGACCTTGGAGACAACTTCACCGTCAAAGGACACCATCTTTTCATGATCAGAGATCGACAATTCGACGGACGCTTACGGGCCAATCCGCACAAGCACATCGCTGAATTTATCAAAGTATGTGAAATGTTCCGTTATGGCGACACAAACGCGGATACCATCAAACTAAAACTTTTTCCATCATCCATAGCGGGAGAAGCCAAGATTGGTTCAACGAACTAAGTCCCGGTGTGATAACCACTTGGGAAGAAATGAGACAAGCTTTCGTAAGCCGATTCTTTCCACCTGCTATGTTTGACCGACTCATGGGAGAAATTCGAGGTTTCACCCAACAACATCACGAATCACTAGTCGACGCTTGGCTACGCATGAAGGATCTACTTCATAGTTGTCATGGACATGGTTTAGGACGAGGAACCATGTTAGCCTTAATTATATTAAGTCAAACAAGAATGTTATCGGTCTTATAAAGTCAAACTAGGTCTTGTATTGTAATAGGCTAGTCGGGTTCAACGGGCTTGGATTGTAATCTAATATTGTCCGTGTTTCGGGCTCAAAGCCCAAGTTTAGCCAAGCCCGACCCAAGTTATAAAGCCCATTCGCCTACTAGAAGGCTTGGGTATAAAAGAAACCCTCTCCACATATGGAGAGGGTGTTGGTTACATTTTTCTCACATTTGTAACTTACCAACTCTCTCTAATCTAATCTTATCTTCGTGTTTCTCTCTTTAAGATTCTATCTTATTTTCTAGCTTATTGGTGCTTATTTATAAGTTGTGATTGGATTATATCGTGGGATAACATGTGGTATCATTCGCCAAGGGGTGTGTAGTGTTTGCTTGTGTGTCGAATTCGTGCGCTAGGTTATTGTTTTTTTAGTTCGAAAATTATAGGCTAAGAATAAATCATCGTTGTGATCTTTGTATGTGGTGAAAGGTGTTGAATGAGTTGTACTTTTGGCTGTAGATTAGAACCATAATCCCTGCATCGATTATCTAGGTGGGTTTTTACAGCATTCGTGGCTTTCAAGAAAGTTTAATGATTTTTCTTAGCTGCGTTTTGTCTAACTAAAAGGGTGTTCTTGATTGCGTTTTGCTTCTTCATTGACGATTTGCTTTGGAGCCTTGCTCTCATAGATACGTTTTGGTGTTGCGTTTTGCTTATTGAAGACCTTTTGTCAAGTATGTACAAACGTTATGCTGCCTGTAATTAGCATAAAATTATTTGCCGTCTTTGCATAGAAACAATGCGGGTTTAGTCCCTTCGGTTTGTCTAGGGCGTTGCTTGCTATTTGGGTATGGCGGAATTTGTCTTCAAACATTGCTTTTGTTCACTTGGTTTTGTCTCAAGATTCATTGCGTTTATGTCTCCATGATTTCTCATTGGTTTTGTCTCTTGATCTTCATTTGCGTTTTTTGTTACAGAAAACTCTTGGTTTCGTGAAGAATGACGTTTTTTATTGATTATTATCTTGCGTTTTGGTTGACTGCGTTTTGTCTTTACACATAGTGTGCTGCGTTTTGTGTGCTTAACCACCTATGCCATGAAGTTGGCGAACAACTTATTGTTGCGTTTTTCTTGAACTTGCGTTTTGCTGACATGCGTTTTGTAGAAACACCTGAGGTTTGTATCCACTTCTTTCTGTACTTCACAATTTTCGGTAACATATTGTTTAAAATATTGAATTTTACAATTATAACCTCTTTGTTTTCAAAAGGTGTTACATTGAACCCTTAGTTTTCTAATAGTTTACATTTTTACCCTAAGGTTTCTAAATAATTTTATTTTTATTTTTTTCTTTTAAAACATTTTCAATTTTAGTCCTTAGGTTTCAAATTTTTAAAATTTTTTAGTTTGTTAGTTTAAAATAGTTTTCACCATTAGTCCTTATCTTAAGTTCGTTAATAATCGTTAATTAAAATCAAGTACCTTAACGTCAATAACGATTTTTTTTTCACGAATAACAAACCACAAAAAATCACTTTATCTACTTAAGATTCGTAATCCATTCACAACAAATTCAATACAATGGAAACGAAAGACACAGTTTCTTCATGTTCATTTTCTAAAGACCAAGAGCTCCAACGACTTCAAGAGAAGGCACAACTTTCAAAAGAAGGATGCATGAAAAATCTTCGAGCAATTCAGTCACAATTCAAGTTTCTCACAGATACTTTACAAGATTTTGGTACCATGCCTATCTTCAAAAGAACATTCTCTCAAGACTTGGATTTACTAGAACAGCATCTTATCAAATAAATACTTTCTCATATTGATTGCAAGACTATTTTGACAAAACTCAGAACAACGTTTAAAAATGCTTTCAATTCAGAATTCAAAGCGCGTATGCAGAAATATATAAGATTTGATGCTCAATCCTTTTATGATGCAATGATCTTTACCATGGATTCCATTGGGAAATACATGCTTGAGATAACTCTTCATCAACAACGAACTCAACAATTGTTAAAACAAAAGAAGTTGATGCAAACACAAGAAGATCATTCAAATCCAATTCCAGCATTGAATGTTGATTCATTGAAAGTTGATTTAGTTGTCATACAAAACACTTGTTCTAAGAAAGAATACAAAAATTCAGAGACTGCATCCAGCAAATCAGTAAAGGAAAGCAGCTTGAATTCTGAAACAAAACATGTGCATGCAATCAAATACAAGATGTCAAAAGCAAAAAAAAAAGATGCATGGCATATTTTCGATCTCTTCATTCACACCTTCAAGTTCTTTCAAAAGATGACTTAAAAGGCACTCGCATCGAATATGGATTCAAACGAGCATTCATGTCACTCTTTGGTCAAGATGTTGATACTTTCACAAGTACAATGCTCCTCAACGTAGATCAACTACAAAAGCAACTTGACAAAGATGAATTTCAAGAAGATGGATCCATGGCAGCCTTTTGGGTGGTAAACAACCAGTTCCAGAAGTTCATCAATTCAAAGTTTACATTGGATTATGACAGTCAAATGACAGACACGTACTTTGTTGAATACACTGGACTCGAGGTTCAACACTTCAGAGATACACTACTCCAACACCTGGGTAATGTTAAGAAGTCCGTTGCTGAAAGAACACGTCATCAAAGACAGTATGAAAGAAGGGTGAATAAAAGACAGATGCAGACGCAAGAGAGTAAGATTGATACGGGTAAAGCATTGGATGCTGATTTGGTTGACACAGAAAGCATTAGGACAGACTCAACAGTGCAAGATGATAGCAGCAGGTCAGGGAATGATACAGATGCTGATGATGCAGATATCAGACCCATTTATGACGAAGAGCCAATGGCTGAGGTACAATTGACTGCTGAATGCAATATCTTTGCTATAGGACAACAGCATACTGAGCAACCTGAAATCATTGTTGAAGGTAGGGTTGACCAGTATCCTGAAACATGTCAAGTTAAAAGTCCTATGCTTGATTCATCACCTGATAACCAGACAACTGAATACTCAAAACAATCACTCGAGTCTGAAAATATTTTGCTCAAAGAGACAGTTGCCCAATTTCAAAAAGATTTTTCAAGAATGGAAGCACATTGCATTGCTCTCGAACTTAAATATCAAAATCAATCTTTAAAATCAGGGCAACATGGTCAAATTTTGAATGAAACAAGTAATAAAGCCAAGATTGAAAAGGAATTGATGTACTTGAAACAATGAACATCGAATTAGAACATAGTGTGGCTACATTACGTAAGGAAAATGAGACTTTGAAACAACATTACAAAGATTTGTATGATTCTATTAAAATTACGAGATCTAAGACTACAGAACAGACAACATCTTTGCTTGCTAATAATGCTGAATTAAAAGCTCAGATTCAGGAAAAGGTTTTTGCAATTGCTGCTTTAAAAAATGACTTAAGGAAGTTAAAAGGAAATAGTGTAGATACTAAGTTTGATAAAACATCAGTCTTGGGGAAACCGGTGTTACCATCACTAAGAAACCAATCAGTTGTTAGACAACCGAATGCGTTTAAATCTGCAAGGGCTCAAATGTCAAAACAACGGTTTGCCTCCCAAGTTGATGTGAACAAGAATTTGTCAAAACCAGTCACTCAACATTATTTGCCTAAGAAAACAGAATCCACCTTTGCAAAACCTGATCACATG
This sequence comes from Tanacetum coccineum, assembly GCA_026074375.1. Taxonomy (NCBI): domain Eukaryota; kingdom Viridiplantae; phylum Streptophyta; class Magnoliopsida; order Asterales; family Asteraceae; genus Tanacetum; species Tanacetum coccineum. Next base: position 29,704 of record BQNB010029843.1, read on the forward strand.
ATTGCATCTAGCTCATCTAGGAATAGTTCTAAGAACATGCCAAGATTTAGTTCAAATGACATGGTTCATAATCACTATCTAGATGTAGCTAAGAAAAAGATACAAGAAAGAGATAGGAACTCAACAACTAGTGTGCCTACTTCTGCGAGAATTCAAACCACTACTGATGATAGGAAACCAAAACCTAGGAGCAACAATCAAACATCTAGGAGTTTGCCTGTATCTAAGAGTAGTCGCGTTACGATAACGGCTGTGCCCAAAGCAGATCACTCTAAGAGTTCTAGTTCTTTCTCAGATTCCAAACAATTTGTTTGTTCTACATGTCATAAGTGTGTCTTTAATGCAAATCATGATGCTTGTATAACAAAACTCCTGAAGGAAGTAAATTCACGTGCTAAGATTCAATCCCATAAGACCAGAAACAGTAATAAACCCATAGATCAAAAGAGTCATACTCAGAAACCTAGTAGGCAGATCTTTACAGGACATAGGTTTTCTCCTAATAAGACTTTTGTTGTGTATGAGAAAACATCTCCTAGATCTGATCTTAGGTGGAAACCCACGGGTAGAATTTTCAAATCTGTTGGTCTTAGGTGGATTCCTACAGGAAAGTTATTTGATTCTTGTACAAGCAAGGATGACAGCAAACCCACACTTGGTTCAAATGTAGATATCCCTAATATTCATGAATGCAAACAAACTCTGGATGTAAGTGCAGGTACATCAATCAATGTTCAGAAGGAACAAAGTTTTGATTTAAGTGTAGGTACCTTATGTAATGTCAACAAGGAAAATCTCAGAGTATGGTTGCTGAAAAAGCTGATATCGCAGAAACCATTGTCAAAGTGGATTCACGGATGCTGATACAGAAAAATGACGTTTGAACACAACAGTTCAAGCCTCGAACCTCAATGTCAAATGACGTTTGATCACAACAGATCAAGCCTTGAACCTTAATTTCAGATGACGTTTGATCACAACAGATCAAGCCTCGAACCTCAATGTCAAATGATGTTTGAACACAACAGTTCAAGCCTCGAACCTCAATGTCAAATGACGTTTGATCACAACAGATCAAGCCTCGAACCTTAATGTTAGATGACGTTTGATCACAACAAATCAAGCCTCGAACCTCAATGTCAAATGATGTTTGAACACAACAGTTCAAGCCTCGAACCTCAATGTCTAATGACGTTTGAATACATCAGTTCAAACCTCGAACCTCAATGTCAAATGACGTTTGAACACAACGGTTCAAGCCTCGCTCCACAATGTCAACAAAAGTTCCTAAAGCATTTTGATAGTCATGATGTCAATGATAGAGTTGGAAAGTCTATTCGGTCCTTTGTTCGACGAATATTTCAATGGAGAAAATCTAGTTGTTTCAAAGTCTTCCGCTGTTACTACTGCTGATGCATCCGATAAACGTCAACAACAACCAGATTCAACTTCATCTACTTCAACTCTAGCAACATCTGTCACTGCTGATGGAAACTTCGACTTGTAAATATTTTAATTTTTCTCTTTATTTTGATTTATAAATATTTTTGAAAAAGAAAATACAAAAATATAAAACCAACAAAAAGAAATAGAAAAATATAAAATCTAGAAAAACAAAATATAAAATCAGAAAATTTCAAAAATACCAAAAAGAATCTTCTCGACATGTCTCTTGAAATCGATAACATTTACGTACCTAGAAATGTTGATTAACATCGACACGGGCGTGTAAATGAAGTTCGACCAAGAGTTTCAAATGCTTTCAAAACATGTCATTTCTAAATTTTCTTTATGACTTATGTACATTTCAGTGCATAACTCGGACCCGAATGTAATCGGGAAGTGTACGCTTGAGTGCGCTTACTCTAAAAATAGAAGAGAAGTCTTCTATCATGTTTTTATAAATCGTTGAACACAATTATCCAAAAAGGACTTTTTCAATGTCAAATTGTCTACAATATAATTTGTGGTATTTTTCCATAAAAAGTGGTATTTGTAAAAATTATGTGTTAAACACTCCCTTCCTCGAATAGGTTTTAAAGAATTGTTGTACGTAGAATGTCATTTTATGTGAATCAATTTCTGAGGGGGAGCTTTTAAAACCAAAGCCTTTTAATGTGTTGGGTACATCTCATAAATGTCAATTTTATGTATCCAAACACATTTCGTGAAATTAAAATGTGGAACTTATAATGTCAATTAATAATATATATTGTTCTCTAAGGCAACTCACTCCGTCTTTAACATTTTGTGGTGTCATATCAATTTTTCATTCCAATGTCAAGTTTTAAATAAATATTAGTATCCCACATATACTGTTGAAGGGGAGCTATCGAAAACTGAATTCATGCAATATCGTGGTATAATTTTTCTCCCCATGGAATTTTTCATGTCAAATTTTAATCAATTGGTATTTCAAATACTAAGTGTTTTATTATTTAAAATAAGGGGAGAAAATGTGATTAAAATATAATATAGAAGAATGTGATCTTTAAGACTCTAAGGTGCAACTCTTTCCTTCATGTGCTAAACAATTTTGAATCTCGGAGCATATGTGTAGAGGGAGTATTTGAAAATAACAATGTTAGAAAATGGTTTTATGGTTCGATCTCATACCCAACAACCTATTAATTTCACGACGATTCTGAAGTCATAAGGTGGTTAGGTTAGGAATAAGTCCTACGATCCAACCAGAACCAGAGGGATCTACCCAAGGACAATCCATAATTTGAAATATCAGTCCTTAGGTATGATTGGAGAAGAATGAGTATAAGGGAATAATGCCGACTAAGATTGAGCTAACACTGAAACAATCACAACAAGGTGTTAGTAATGACGTCTTGGTAAGCATTGAAGGGGTTGAAGAATTAAAAAGAAATGTATGGATAAAGGGTGAAAACAAAGCAGCCCTCCACATAACTTAGGCAAAAACCGGGTCAATACATAATCTATCAAAATCACAAAGATGATTATTGATATTGAAGACGACATCATGGACCCAGTGATGCAATGCACAACCCTTCCCAGCCATTCGAGTTTCTCTCAAAAGAAACTTGTCTCATTTGTCACGGAGATACACACGTTATCTATTGACATCTCACTCCGAGATTGTTGATATTGAATAGGTGGCAGTCTGCTCCAGCCTCCGATTACTAAAACCAAAAGTGCACAAATCGAGTCTAGAGCCAAGAAGAGATCAAATTATAAATCTCATTAGGACACAATGTCAAAATACACTTGTTGAACACCATAAAGTTCACAAGTTGTAACAAAGAGTCCTACGCATTATCCTTGAGATCTTGCCAGAACATCCGAGTGATACTTAAGTATTCACAGTGAAGATGGAAATCCTGCTTAAGCCAACATCAAACAAGCTCTTGGTAGGTGACTTGTAAGATTCTATATGAATCGAACTTGTGTCAACTGGAAAGAAACGATGGTGAGATTCTATGTGAATCAAACTTGTTCTAGTAAAATGAATTGACAACTTAATCAGAAAGATATTAACTATCTGATTCACTCTTACTGTGTTGTCTGCTTTGAGACGCTCCGGTAACAAGAACAGCTAGTACAGCTGCGAAACCCTGTCAAGAAGATTCATATGAATTCTATCTGATCACAGGCAGTATTTATACTGCTTAACGGGGAACCATGGTTATTGGAACCGTATTCAACGAAGTGACAAAGGCACTTTTGTCCATATCCGTTGTTTATTACTAACCTTTTAAATGTAGATTTAAACGTCAGTGTTGCAAACATGTACCAGCGAATTCGGATTCATTACCACATACTCATACTCAAGATTTTAAAGTCAATCATTCAGTATCAAGATTGTTGATACTAAACTTCCTCAAAGATCTTCAAAGTCAAATCAAGAACCGTATTTTAGGGAGATTGTTAGCCTTATGATAATATAAGTCAAACAAGAATGCAATAAGTATGAGTATGTTGGTCAAGAGCACAAGTTGATCAATAAAGTCAAATCAAGATGATTCAAGTCAAGGAGATGATGCAAGATAAAGATCTTAAGAACTCAAAGTCAAAAGATAAAGGCTCATGATCAAGATCACAAAGCATGAATGAACAAAGCCATTACAAACAAGCAAAGACTAAGACCGAAGATAAACAAGGCAAAGCATAAACGTCAAAAGTCATATCTTCAACATCAGGGGACACAGTGATAAAATAAGACAACCTCCTATAAGAATGTCAACATAGAAGATCAAGTCCTTCACATAAAGAAGACCTCAACAACAGAGGAGTTTGAAGAAAGAGACATCAACATTGGGGGAGATTGTTAGCCTTAATTTTATATATGTCAAACAAGAATGTTATCGGTCTTATTAGTTGTAAGTAGTCTTGTTAAGTAATAGGCTAATCGGGTTAAGTGGGCTTGGATTGTAATATAATATTGTCCGTGTTTCGGGCTCAAAGCCCAAGATATACCAAGCCCGGCCCAAGTTACAAGCCCATATGCCTACATGTTGGCTAGGGGTATAGATAGGACCCTCTCTACGCATGGAGAGGGTGTTGGTTGCATTTGCTCTCATTTATAATCCTCCACTTCTCTCTCCAATCTAATCTTCCATCTTTTGTTTCTCTCTCTACTTTCTCTCTCTATTTTTGCTTATTTGGTATTGCTTATTATGTTGTGTTTGGATTAAACATTTGGGATAACAAATCCCTTGAATATTATGTGTAATATTAGAGTTATTAGATAACCATTTTTAACAGTGGCATCATGAGCCATTCATATAGCATTATAATTACATAAAAAACCATAAAAACACCTAAAAACTCATATTTGTGATATTTTTTTTCGTGTGATTTTTTATTGGAATTTATTTTGTGAAATAAAGAATCCTAAGAGTCACCTAAAAGCTAGAAAAATTAATGTGGTTAGGGTTTTTACATGATCCGACACGTTTATTATGTTGTTTGGCTTATAATTCGTGCTTATTGACTTATTGATGCTTATTTATTGTTATAAATTGTTAACCATGTGTTTGCGTGCATGTAAACCATGGTTCATTAAGCTTAATATGTCTATTATGCATCTTTGATAATGTGGTTTGCTTATTTGATGCTTAATACCTTGATACGCCTTGAATTTACATAAGTGATTGATTGTTTTTGAGTGCTCATTGCTTGACCTTTGTCCACTAAAAACTCATTTACCGACAAACTGTAAGGAGTCGGACCACAATTTTTTTAAGGAATTCACAACTCCAATAGCTAAAACTTTCATGTTTAGTGCAAAAAGCGGGGAAGACTTTTTCCTTGTCTGATCATAGTCTAAAGTCAGAATTCTAGCTTTTATAGTTTTCTTGTTTGTTGCGTATATTGGTTGTCTTTTAGTATGATTAATTATTCGAATTGGTTTTGCTTATTTATAAATGTGGTATTTTATTTATATATGTGCAAGGATGATTTTCAAAAATTAATATGGACTAAAAGCACTCGATCGTCATGCTTGGTGTATATATATTGATATGTGCACTTTGCCAGATCATAATGCGATATATATGTAAACTTGCTATTTCTTGCAACGTTTTATAACACATGGGTTTAGTGGTTCCCCCAAGGGGACCCGAGATGGAACAAAGCAAGATAAAACATTTTTACGTTAACGATTTAATAAAATTTATGGTATGTCATAATTATTACTAAAGATGGAATAAATCCGTGTTGGTATCTATCTAAGATTTGATTATTTCTCATGGGGATTTAACCTCATCTGTAGTAATTAAATTAATTATACTTAGAAATATTGTAAATTTTAATGTATTAATCCTAATTTTATATATCACTTGTGGATTATAAAATATATGAGATATTTTTAAGACATAGAAATTTAAATCTAATATGGAAATGTTTTAAAAATGCTAGTGTTATAAGGATGTATGCATGCTTCCTTATACACGTGTTTTTGGTACACTTTTATCAAATTTGTATACCCTTACTAATTAAGTCATTTGCCATCCAATGAGGGAAGAACACTTGCATATTGTTTTTTTACACTGCTTTTATTTTTTACACTGCTTAAGAAGTAGGTGAATTACAAATCCCAAGAGGTATTTTATTCACTAAGCGTGAGACCTAGTGCTATTTAACACGCGTTCTTAGTTGGACGACTTAAATCGAGTTAAGCTGGTGAGACCTTAACCCGAGGCATACGATGGGGAAAACATGCCAACTTGACATTATAATCCTAGATTATGATGACTTGGGTCCCATACAGACTAAGAGTTGCACATGTATGCAATTATCAACCGTTGATTACCTTTTAAGTTCACAGTTGCTAGCAGATCAACTGATTTGATGGTGAAATTTCAAGTTGGATCTTAGACCCTTGTAAAATTAATTGTTTATTTTTATAAACGTGGGTACTTAATTTTTAAGGGATGAATTACCGAAAATGCTAATATTGAACTTTGCATGTTAATTTAATGTATTAATGCAACGTATACCGTAAACAAGGGTTTATTCTTTACTTTTGAAAGATAAACCGTATCTATTCCTTGACAAAATAAGACTATTTCCTATACTTTTTACTTGCAAAACATTTATAATAGGAATGAAAGACGAAAATATCACCGCAAAATTGGAAAAGGCGATAACTAAAGAACTCGTGTCTATAGTTGTTTCCTTAATCCGGTAAGAGGCGCTACACACCCTTGTGGTAAAGTGAGCGGATAAAGGAGGTATTGCATGCAATTTTTAAAGTTAATAACTAGCTTAGATGGCTAGAACTTGAACACACTTCGTGGGGTACTAAGTTACTTGCTTACTGAGTCATGCGACTCACGAGTATGCAATATTGTGTAGATATTCAACAAATGGAAAGATAAATTGCAAATTACTTTCACTAGTGAAGGAACACTCACAATATTGTCAAATCTAGTGGGAGCAATGCATTTTATGAAACAAAAATGACAAACTTGCAGTGTTGTCAAATTCAGTGGGAGTTATGAGTTGTATACCTTATAGGGATCTTATTTTATTTCTGGCTTGGCTTAAATAATAAATTACTTTCCAAGTGTGAAACATCTTCATTTAGTAAAGAATCACCGTGTATTATCTTTGATAACTTGTTGCCTTTGAGATGTCGCTTCTGTTTAATGTTATCTACAAGATAGTTATGACATTCCTTATAATTGTATGGAATCATATATACACTAGCTATGAGCTTGCACTGCAATATTGTCGATACAACAAACTAACTAGTGTGGTGTTGGTTTTGTATGCACATCAAAGAAGTTTGTTCCCTGCAACATAGTGGGAGTAATCCTTTTTTGTGTCAAGATACAACTTAGAACAATATGACTAATGGTTTTCTTATGACTAATGGTTTTCTTGACTGGAAACTAAGAAAACTATTACTTTACTAGGAATCCTACACATTTAATGTATGTAGCCCTATTAAGAAAATATGTCAAGATAAAAAGGTAAGCTGCATGCTTATGTTTTCTTAGAAATCATAAGCATGAAGTTTGAAATTAACTTGAAATTACTACAAAGGCCTTGTGTCGACACTCGTTTTTACTTTAATTTAATATATTTGTGTCTTCTTGTTAAGACATGTACATTAAGTATTTTACTTGTGAAAAGACTTATAACGTAAGGTAGAAAGGTTAACTGGTTATGTCTTCATGTTAAGACATGTACATGAAGTTATTGACTTGGTCAAAGACTTATAACGAATAGTAATGTATTAGATGTTTATGTCTACTTGTTAGTACATACACATTAAGTCGTTAACTTGATCAAAGACTTATAAAAAGCATGCAATTGGCTTAGTAATACTATTGATACCATTACGTTTTAACTTAAGTTCGTAAATAGGAAAATCCATAAAGTACAAGTTCCTCTAATGAATTGTAAGATTGCCTTACTATTTAAATTTTATTGGAATACCACTGTCTTGTAGTATGTCCGACAAGAGTAATCAAACTATATATTGATAATTTTTTTATTCATGATGATCTTAACTTATTTAACTTCTAAGAGAGATCTGGGTTAGAAAATTGAGTATGTCATAGATATACCCAATATAACTCAAACCTAGAAGGTTAATTAAGACATTATTCTAGTAATAAAATATGTCTTGATTAAAGTTCTAAATTTGTTAAAATTTCTTAGAGATAATTAATTAACAAATGTCTAGAACTGTTAAGTGTATTTTGTTGGACACCCAAAGGAAATAATAGGATACCACTTCTACAACCCATACGAGAACAAGGTTTCTGTTGCTCGTTATGCTGAGTTATCTGAGAATAGTCTCAAATTTACAAGAAGAATTGGGAGTCTCATTTTTCTAAAAGTAAGTGGGAGTAATGTAGGTCTTGAATTACTTCAAGAAAAAGATACATAAACCTTTTGAACACACTAGCGAATGTCATATTGCGGCTAAACATGAAAATGTTAAACCTTAGAATGATATTACTCATATTCATAGATCTCTAAGGATTTCTCATGATATGTTTTTATATCAATGGTGAGGATTATGAGTTAGAGGATCATAGTGAACCTACTAACCATAGGAGTTGCATTAGATCTTGGATCTAATGAATAACTCAAGACTATGAATGTAAAAATGTTGTCCAAAGGAGATAATCATATTCTTGAAATTTGATTGATCTTTAACCTATTGGTTAGACAATGAGGTTTAAATGATTTCATTTAATAGAAGACTCAAAGGGACAATATTGTATACATATTTATTGCACGTCAAATGACATAAGTGTTTACCCATATCCAAGAAATTGACTATGATTAAAACTTCTTCATTTACGAACTTAAATATATAGAGATGATTTGATTGTCATATTTGTTTTCTTGGAAGGAAATATGACAAATTGGATTTCAAGAACTTTTTATAAAATAATTACCTTGCGAGGACGATATGTAATCAAATCAGGGTTTTATGAATCTAATATACAATCATTACAAGTATACAAAAATACAAGAATCCAAGTGTGGATTAAGAGCACGCATCTAATGAGTATAATATTAAGTTTAATTGTTAAATTAATCACTTGTTGGATTTGATTTTTTAATTATAAATAAGATAGCTCATGAGTACATCTGAAAGCTAGTGGGAGTATTTTGTTTTACTTTTCTAAAATTAAATATGTTGTTGAACATATTAGAAACAATTTTCATCTAAGTAAGATTTTATCCCTTAGATTGAAATAAAGTTTCTTGTAAGTATTTTAGAAGATGAAACGTGTAACCTTGTAATAATATGTTTTTAAACATATGTGGTGAATTAAGTCTTATTGAAATATGAAATATCATTGAGTGAAACTTAATGATCTGTCTCACTTGATGAGATTGAACACATGAATGGAAACCTTAAGTCCCACTAAAGGATTCATTGTGTACATCATATTGTATATGAGATTAGTTGTATCATTTGTATGAGTGCAAGATGATTTGACAACATTAGAATCTAATTGAAAGATATTAGAAGGAACATTCTGATTAAATGTTTAGATTATGAATTCATTCCTAGATGATGAAACTATGCATATACATTGTGATAATCATAGTAAAGTCGTCATAATCATCAAACCTTGGGTTTGAATGATATCTAAACATTATCAAAGAAGTGTTCAGAGTTTATGGGATTTTAGCATAGTGATGTTTGTATATACTAGTGCTTGTTTGTTATTGAGAAGATACTCAATCCTAGTCCTGACAAGTTTTTCATTGTGAATGATAACATTCCTGACTACACATGCTTAGCTTGAAAGCATAGTTGCATAATACATTAAAAGAATAAGAATGCTTTACGGTTTGGAAAACTTTTAAGATGACTGCTTCTAATAGGATGTTTTGCGTATGTCATACATCTTATTGAATGTAGTGTGACTGAATACGTATAAGTAATTGAATGCACACTACAAAATAACAATCATCATATTATTCAAAGAACTTCACTATTCGTGAATTTTTTGAAATAAGTATTTTTAAAGTTCCACAAGATCATAACCTAGTTGATTTATTCATGGAACCTATACCTTATCACCAATTGTGATTGTTAAAAAATAGATTGGTATTCAACTAAGATCATCATGCATTGATCATATTTGGTATTTCGATAATGGAACTGTAAGCAGTTGTATTAAATAATGAATTGACATTCATGGTATGATTATTTTCATTTATACTATTGTGTTCTATATTTGCATGTTTAGATCCTTGAATAAATTTATTTATTCTAAACTATGTCTATTGTCAGTTAACAATATGGGAGTATTGTTGAGATAAGACAAATGTGAGTGCTTGGTTATATTACGTTGAATATGTAAAGATGATTCTGCCAACTTCACATGTTATTCAATGTGGTTAAGTATTAGATACCCCGCCTTGTTTTAACCACTTTATAGATCGGCGTCATTGACTGAGTTGCACACATGGTGAAAGTTTGTTTATCCTCAGACTTGAGATGCATGCGGATTTTACTAGTGTGGATTGCATTCTCTTGATTCTAGTCAACCGCTATCTTTAAAAGGGTAGTTATAAAGGCTACTCTTAGAAATGTTATGAATCATATGAGAAACACTTGTAGTCAAAATATAATTTGTTCCTCTATATGTTTGGGAGTTAGATACTTATTGGGCCCCTCGTTGAGTTGATCCGATGTTTGTATGGTCATACCCAAAGTGTAGTTAAGATGATTTTTTTACATTTGGTAATCTTGATCAATACAGAAACAAGAAACATAATCGTTAAACTATGGAATGAATTTTGATCCATATCCACATTTAACATTGTATCTGAAACAAAATGACAGGACTAACTTGAACCATTAAAGGTTGAGATGTTTATTGAAACCATACTCAGGTATTTCTAGGAACATTAATGATGTTGTTGGACTATTCGTCAATGTTAGTGTGTTATATTCTATGACCATGACATTCTTAAGTGGGAGCTGTTGGGATGTGCTCATGTCATATGGATATTTATACGGCTAAGAATACATGAGCCTACGTGGGTCACACACATATACACATAGATATTACTCTATTAGTGTGTGTGTCTATATATATATATATATATATATATAATACTGAGAGGACGGGACACCTCACACAAAATGGTAACGAGTGTGGGTACACAAATATTCACATAGATATTATTAATAGTGTGTGTGTCTATATATATATATATATATATATATATATATATATATATGATACTCTATTAGTACATATAATAATATAAGTATATATTTATTATGTATATTAATATATCTAATGATAGCATACTTAACGGTCATTAATTAGTTCGTTTATGAATAATTAACTTTAAGTCCCTTAATTAATAAGGTGAATTGCATATATATCTTTTCAAAGCTCAATAATTGCATATATATTCAACCAAAAATCTTATTTACATATATATCCTCCCAAAGCTTTAAAATTAACATATATAACCAAATAATGAAATAATGAAATTATATATAAATAAAACTCATTTTATAATAAATTATCCATTACGCCCTTGCTTTTTCTTAAAACTTATCATTGCCCATCTTATCCTCTTCATCTTCTTCAATGAAACATAACGTCCGGAGTCACCACAAATCGTCGATCCATTTCATGTATTCTTAAGGATGTGTTTGTAGTTTGAATCATATACAACAACAAACTTTAAACTTGTATTTTTCTTAACGTTATTTACTTATTTGGGCAAAGCTAGCATCAGTTGCCACCTATCTTCAAATACATGTTATTGTTTCTTTCTTTTTCTTTGGATGTAATAATTCTTTTCCTCTACAATTCGCACATTTCAAAGTATAAATTTAAATGCAATTCGCATTTCTAATCATGATTGACGTCTCCATCTGGCATAAACGAAATTGAAAGCCCCAACTCTTGTTTTGATTATTTTTAGTTATCTAAAATTATATGTTTAATGGTATGACAAGAATGGTAGCTTGGCCTTATCATGGAAGCTTAGGTCTGTGTTCATAGAGAACAAAACTAAGGGCATATCTGTCAAAACAAAAATTAAGGGATACTTGTCATTTATTTTTTTATCTTCTTAATATAATTTAATTATTTAGATATATATGTTAATTTTAGAACTTTAAAAGGATATATATGTAATTAAGATTTTTGTTGGATATATATGCAATTATTGAGCTTTGGAAGGATATACATGCAATTCCTCATAATTAATATGTAATGTACATATTAATTATATAAAGTCAAAAATTCAACCCAAAGGGTGTTGGGATTGTGATGGGGGACGACCAAGATAAGGAAAAGAAGAGTTTAGTTTATTCTACATCAGTGGGATAGGTAAAATTAGGAGCACTATATTGAGTGTAAATAGAGGGGTCTCTAGCTCTCATTCCTTGCACCACACCTATCTTCTTTCTCCTTCTTATGGACAAAAATAAGGGATCCCCTGGAAGGGAGCCCAAACTTTCGGTTCATTCTTTTAAGTATTTGGTATTAGGTTAGTTTGAGGAACTAGCATTCAGGTGATATCGGGTAACGTGTAGTGTGGATACACGTAGAGGTTGCTTACTTTAGCAACTCGAATGGTTTCGGTTTCATATGGTTTTATACACGTGCGGATATTCAAGAGGCTCTCGTTTCTTCACTAGCTTGCTTGCTAGAGGTATGTCTTTTCGTTTATGTTTTTTATGTTAATTATAGTTGCTATATGTGTTTATTTTCGTCGTGTAGCTCGTAGAATATTATGCGTAATATTAGGGTTATTAGATAACCATTTCCAACAGTTTCATTCATATTTGTTGGTATAAATGTTTGAATTGTCATGTTGTAAAATGATATTCTTGCTTGTATTGTAAAACCCAAAAATTTGAATGTCATTTCATTTTGTCAATTTTCAATATAACCTAAAGTTTAAATAAAAGAATTTGGAAATAAAAACCTTAGGTTATGATTTTTGGAAATATTGAAAATATAATATAAGGTATTTAAATTTAGGAAAAAAAATATAAAACTTATAAAAATTACATCTATGGTCGGCCCCTATATGAATAAAAATAAATAAATAAATAAATAAATTTTGTGATTTTGTTATTTAGATTATTTACTTTCTAATTTTGTTTAAATCCTATTTTAAGAGATAAGTATAAAATGTTTTGTCTAATATTTTTTGTAATCTTTCTAAAAGATGAAAATTTATTTTTGTCCCCCTCTTGTTCTCATCCATATGGCCGAATTTTTGGAAGGAAATAAAACAAGAATCATTTAATTTTGATAAAACATTTATCAAGGGAAAGAAATGTGAAAAATTTAGAAAGTATCTCTTAATTTTCTAATAAGTTATTTTGTCTCCCTTCCCCTATAAAACCTCTTTATGGCCAGACATTGCATCCTCATTCTCACCATTTTCATAAAAAAATTTCTCTTCATTCTATTGGTATTCCTCCATTGAAGATGCTAGCAAGAAGAAAGTATAGGTGTTCATAGTTGTTTTTAAAGGTTTTTGGGTGCTAACTTGAGTTGTAAATCCTCCGTTCTTTGATGTAAATCTTGGTGTGTAAGGTGTTTCATCTATCTTCTGCATCATCCATTGGTAAATCACTCCTCCAACTTTGTTTTTTTGACACATTGCACCAAGATTCTGAAACTAGTCTTTCTCATAAAAAGCAGAATAATGAAAGGCTTAAACTTGTTGTAAAAGTTTATCAATGTCTTCATAAATAAATCTTTGAATACGGTTTGATTATGAATCTTGTATGGAACCCTAGAACAATCATTAAAGTGGTATTAATGAAAAAACTAACAAGTTTTGAAACCCTAGGAATGTTAATTAATGGGATGATTAGGGTTTTATGTTGATTAAAATCTGCGGCAAAAAATTAGTCATTATCAACGCGGTATAACTTTCATAAAAATTGCTTTTTAAGATGATTCTTGATTCTATTATTAAGTTCATTGAGTCTAGTTTCTAGAACAATTGAGTTTGTAATTTTTCAAGGTCCGGGGAAAAGTATGGTTTCAAGGATGTTAACAAAAGATTAAGTGTCCAATTCTGTTAAATTCAGTTCTAAAATTTAGTTGTAGTGTGCATTTTATTTCTAAAACAAGAAAGGTGATAAACTTTGATTTTGTGATATGTTACAATAACATGATATTATCACGTCTCATAGTTTTTTCTTCATAATTATTTTCAAGTGCTAGATGGTTTTTAATATGCAATATTTATCCGTATGTTTCTGCCAGGCCAATTTCGGGACTGTTTTGGGTAACAAGGGTCATAGGAGCACTTAAAAATGGAAATAAATCAAAACCCATCGTTTTGGACACACTAGATATGTTTAGGAAGACCTGTGATTTTTTACTTAATTTTTAAGAATGATTTGGTAGGACAATTTTGGTAAAGGAAACTTACTTAAAATAAGTTGTAAAATTCAGAAATTTTGAGAAACACCTATTATTAAATGTCTCAACTTTTAATAGTGGTAAGTTTCATGCAGTAGTAAACATTTTAAAATCAAGTTAAAGTAATAATATGTAATCATGGTTTGTAGATCCTTTGACATCATTTGTGATTCCTTTCCGTTTGTTAAAATTTTCTCACTTCCGTGAGCCTTCGCTAATGTACAGATATTCTTGATACAACCTATCTCTTTACTATTGTTACGATTAAGTCTTTTATTCCCGATATATCTGTTATTCGTACAGAATTACGTGCTTTTAGTACAGGACACTTCATTCTCTTTAATTTTGGCTAACTTGATCTATTCGATATCTCGTTTACATATTCCATTGATTAGCTGACTACGTTTGGACTGTTTAGACAATACCTTTGATTACGAATTCATTTGTATAATCTGTTCTGTTCTTGTTTGGAATATGCTACTATAGATTCGTACCGAAATTTTGGATATTCGAAACTTTTCACTTAATATCTTTTCTTTAATCTTGCCCGAGCTATTAGTAACTAGTAAAGGAGTGTACCTTGACCATGTCATGTGATGCACCAATGCATAACACTAACGTGGCGGTGTGATAGTCACTGCGTGTGGCGTTCTTTTTTTTATTTGGATTTCCTTTTGTATGTGCCACTTATTATGATTTGATTATTATGTGTTCTACAACTCGCCATAGTGCTTTGTTGTATACGGATATAACTTTGTTTTAGCAGGGCAGCGTATGGAAGCGTCCTAGGTACACTTTGATCCGTTTCAGTTCAGGTGAATGGTTGTGTGTGTGCAATACACTCCATATCACATTTGGGTACAATTCAACGGAATTTCGTACCATTGTAACCATTTGATTATGACTATCTGATTATATGTCTTAAGTTCTAAGCATGTGGCATGCTTAGACATTTGTTTGGAGCTCGTGGGCATCCTTAAGATTACCCTACACTATTCCCTAATCTATAATAGATCGTAGACATCTGTCTTTGGCCGGTTTTTCGTTTATGCTTTCGTTATCCTAGTCTTTTACTTCATTTGTTATTTATTTTATCTATTTGTCACTGGAGCCGTTACTCACCAAGCGTTTTCTTTTCTCCTGCGACATGTATTAAGCTGGGAAAGCCTGGAAATGAGAGATGTCGTGTAGGAAGAGTAAAACCCACACTTAATGAACTTATCTTATTTGAATAATGTTTTTGAAGAACCTTTTTCTTATGATGTTTTGCATTTAGACCCTTTTTATGTCAGAAATTTTTATACTGTTTGGAAGATCATTTTGTTTATGAACTTGGTATTTTTAATTAATAATAGTCTTTCCGCTTAGCGTTTATATTTCTGAATATGACAATCATACACTTAAACACTTTGTCTCATTCATCGGTATCTGATTTCCATGTATCTTGTGTTAGACTTAAACTAACTCGTTTTAGACTGTTAGTTCGATAAAGATCGAAATTCTTTATCAAGTTATTTGTGCTCACTCACACATTTACAAACTTAATATCCATAACCTTTCTCATTGCATGATCTAACAGCCTAAATCATCGTCACCACTTTATTAATAAGCATACACTGTTAGTTACTTGCATTGTCTTCACCATCTTCCGCCTCATATTTCACTACTCATAAAGCTATCATGTCTAGCATCTCAAGTGCTTCATCAACCCAACAAGGTAAGGTTTAGAGATAAATATTTTTTTCTTCTATCAAACTTGAGTCATCCACCAAGTCATCTTCACAAAAAGGTTTACCATGAAACTTTCCACCATAACCATAACCCAACACTCATAAGCTTATTTTCCTATGTTGTCGTAAGCCAAGTGAATTTCGTAATGAAATACGTCTCACTCTCGAACACATCCTTACAACCTTGAACAATCTCACCAAAACCAACCACGATGATGCAAGTAGCATGACTATTTTTTTTGTTATCTTACATTCAAGTAAATTCGTCAATAGGAATTTTTCTTTTAGAAAATCATATTCCATTCTAGTTTTTCCCTAATATTGCATCATATATGCATCTCATTTTGTGGTTATCTTACTTCGGGTCTATTTTCTAAGAGTTTCTTTTAGAAAATCATATTCCATTCTAGTTTTTTCCTAATATTACCAATCAAATAATACATCTCATTATATACGACTTCCTTGAAAAGGATGAAGTACATATATTGCACAAATATTTTTCATTGTAGATTCATATTCATTATATACACTTAATGTTATAGACACTCTAGGTGGCTATAGTAAAAATAGGCTTAGATTATGTTTTTCCGACGGGATTATACACATTGTTTGTATATTCATCCCTCGCTACGGCATTGAAAAATTTTCACTAATCAATTTACTTCTTTTTAGAATCACTCATATACACGATGGATTTTTTTTATTTTATTTACATGGCAATACTTGTCTTCGCGGAAACGACAGTTTTGCATTTATTCTTTTTCTTTTGTAGGTTTAATCATATACACTTTGTGGTATATGGCATACCCATCCAAGGATAAAGTTTGCAACGTTTATTTTTCTTTTTATAGGTTCATCTTGGCGCCCTCGAACAAGGGGGAGCATTCGTCAAGCAATCTTATTGGGTCGTTTATACACTTTTTGTATATGACATATTTGTTTAAGGACAAAAGCTATTATTACACTAATTTTTGTTTTGTAGGATCATACTTGACGCCCTCAAGCAAGGGGAGCTTCCGTCGAGCATTTATAAAGTGCATCTTATATACACTTTGTTGTATATATTTTACTCGCCTAAGGATGAATCTAGTTTTGCACTAATTTTTGTTTGCAGCTTTTTAATCGTATCTTGACACCTCGATCAAGGGGGAGCATTCGTCAAGAGGGGAGCATGCACGCACTCATCATCACTTTTACTCTTCGACAATCCTTTGCATTTTGACCAAACAGAAGATGTTATTTCTTCATCATATAGTTCTCCTATTTTTTTATATATGTGTTGCACAAAACTAACTTTGATGTAGGTTAAGCCTTTATTTTTGATCTATGGATCCGCTATCAAACAATGGTAACAACCTAGAGGATGCAACAACCATAAGGGATTCAAGTAGACAATTTAACTGCACTAGGGATGATGCAAGCTCGCATTTTCGAGGAGAAATGAAGTTAAACTCTAAGGACACACCCTTTTGTTTCGACAAAAGGGGGAGAAGAGTGTAAACGGAGAAGGTAATGTAAAGGTAGTATGAATACAAGTAACTTTTACAATTTAGTGTATATTACGTTTAAATAGTTTGTCATCATCAAAAAGGGGGAGATTGTTAGTGCAAATATTACGATATTTAATCTACACAGTCTCGTTTGTTTTGTTGATGACAAACATGTAACTTGTAATACATAACGTAAAATGTACAAGTTACTCGTAATCATTTTTTATCTCAGCATATAACAACACATCTCGACGTCTTGCGTTCTCGTATGTTATAACACACGTCCTTACATGTTTGTTATGTTGCATTATGATCAAACCTCATTTCACATTTTGCATTTATAAGTTTTTTTTATACAAATGCGTCACTTTTATTTTACACTAAAGTTTACGTCTAAATATATATTTTATTTAAACGAGTAAACAAACTTCATTTATAGCTTTAATTTTTACTCACACATTTGAGTCTACATATTTTTAGTAAGTTACTTGCACGAAGTAACTACATATTTTATTTTCTCAAAGTGACTACACAAGTCACTCGTACATTTTATTTTTAGCAAGTATACAATAGTTAAGTTGCACATTTTATTTTGTAAGTAATATAACAAAGTTACTTATACATTTTTATAAGTAACCCAGTGAGAATTACTTACACATGTCATATTTTCAAGCTAAACAAATTTACTTGCACTTTGCATATTGTTAAAATACAAGTTACTTACATATTTTGTAAAATATACAAAGATAACTAAGGAAAAATAAAACACAAAATGGTTTTTACCTCATGCATGACATCATTCATAATCTTGCCATATCTAGAAAAGATCTTGCAAAATTACACAATATTTTGGAAAGATTTGATATAAAAAAATCAGAAAGGGATCCGTGGTAGCCGGTTCCCTTTTGAAAAGGGATCTGCGGGAAACGGGGAAGAGTAACATTTTTGCCTATAAATCAATGGTCAAATCTCATTATTTCTCATCCATTTCTTACACATTTTCTATGCATTATCATTCATTTAGATCTGTAGGAATACATCTATAAATCATCCTAATCATAATGCCTCTAACTCTCATTTTTGTTGTAAACATACACCCGAAATGATCCTCCAATAAAGCTTCGACATCTTGCCATCCACATCCACCAAAGCAAACCTTATAGATCTTGACACCCATCCACCACATAACATATACATATGAAGATCTACAAGATTAGAGATCTCATCATCTTCATCCATTTGAAGGCTTCCCATCATTAAAAGTTCATTTAGATTAGTCATTCATATCTATTAGACACATTGTCTATGATCATCATTGTAATCACATTTGTATCATTATCTTGTATCACCAACTAGATTAGATGGTTTATGTGTTTGTGTCATAAAACACAATGTTTGTTATGTTAGGCCATTAAACATAACGTGTTTGGGTTGGTTCTACCCGGTGTGTAAGAACTCAATATTTAGCTTTGTACCGGATAAAGTGTAAGCGACGACAGGTTGGTTCTACCTTGAATCGGGACTCGGTATTTAGCTTTTTACAGGAAAAAGTGTGAGCAACGTTGTGTAAGGTTTTCTCTGCCGAGAAGGGAGCTTGTTGATCTAGTGAAATAACTCTCGAGTTGGGTACTCTGGAAGTGGAGTAGGGCGAAGAGGAGCTCCATGACCGAACTACTATAAATCATCGTGTCCGGTTTGCTCTCTCTTTTATTTATCGCTCTCTATTTATTTTATGCTTATGATTGTGTTGTAAATTGTTGATTATGTTTGTGTTGTGACAACTTGCTTATTTTATGCTTTTCATTATTCATATAGTCATAGAGTATAATTGATACTTTTCATATTACGTCAAGTTTGATCGAGTATTTGATACAAAAGTTTTAAGATTTTAAAAGAAAACGTATTCACCCCCTATGTTTTTCACAGTGTGATTCGTGAATAAATCAATCAAGTGGAAAGTCACAACAGTTCCGAAACGCGACCTAATTAATAATGGGTCGTTTTAGAACTATGCAAATAAAGTGAAGTGATGCAAATGTATTTTTATAATCTTATATCACCACCTACACGTTTGCGTTTTAGTTTTATAAGTCAAAATAAGCTTTACGTCAAGTTCGTTATTTATTTCTGTTAGGATTATGAAAAAGTCTCGGTCACCCCCGTGTATTGTTTAGTATAGCATAGCTCGTAGTTAGAAAGAATCACTTGTATATATACCCCTTCCCACCCATGGGAAGGGGTTGGTTGTTTCATTTCATGCTAAATATATCACTTGCACTTTCTCTCTCTAGAAAGAAATTTTCTCTCTAAGTCTAATTAGCCAACCCATCATCCATTACTTGTGTTATGATCTCTTGTATTCTACAATTTCCATGTTTATATACCTTACAAATATGTCCAGTACCCACTTTATTTTACCAACAAATTACAACTCCATACTAACCTAGTCCCTTTCACCAATTTTTCATCATTTCGCCAACAAAATAACAACTACATACTAACCTAATCTCTTCCACCAATTTATCAAAAACAACCAAAAACAATACAAGAACATAATCATATGATAACTTTTTAACTAGTCTTATTTTATAAACAATCTTTTTAACAACAACCATATTATCAACAAGTAACATATAATTTATAAAGAACCTGTGTATTATGTGTAGATCCATATTTTTAACATCCATCACATACTATTACTCAAGAAAACTTTTAAGATCCTAGCTAGTTTCTTTTAGAAAAACAAGTTACACAAACATGGTGTTGATATTTTTACATGTATGTAGTGATGATACTATATATATATGAAATGAAATCATAAGATGAAAATGAGCACCTTAACAAGAGGGTGAGATGGGATTAACAAGGATTACACACTAACAACCCAAGTACTTGAATATCTAAACACCTAAACCCTTAATTCCTTTGTAAAATACTTGTATAAAATCAAAACCCAAATTTTCATGTTGTTGTTGTGTCGTGGCCAAAGGGAGAGCAAGGAAGAGAGAAAATAATTTTTGCTATGTGAAATGTATGTGAGAAACAACTAGCTACTTCTTCCTTTTTCAAAAACACTTACAGTGTGTTATCGAGTTACATTTAATGAAGAAAAGGAAGGAAAATGAAAAGGAAACATAAAAGGTTGTGTTCTCGAGTATGACTTAAAGGGGGAAAAGAAAATGAAATGAAATGAAAGTTAGGGTATTTTGGATGTTTTTCAAAGTAAAGTGTTTCCTCCCAAATTTGGGAGGAAAGTGTTTACGTTACAATACTTTACTTTTCTTTATAAATAAAACTTAAGAATACAGTGTTAAGGTTTGGTCTAAAGAGGCTTTACATGTGTATAACAGGAATATTACCAAAATTGAAGGTTTGTGTGTTGCTCTTCTCTTCTTTGGCCGGCCACAAGGACCAAGGTGTCGTTAGGTATGGGTTTGTGAGAGCAAATATGATCACATGTTAGCATAAGATGAAGATTTGCCATAAGTGGTGTGTGATTTGGTTCAAAAATGTTGCACATACCTCTTTGGGAGGGTACTAGGGCCGGAAAATTGGGTAAACAAAAGACAAAACCATATTGATTCTGGTATTTTGATTAATTATGCATGAATACGTATATATAAGTAAGGTGGTGATGATGCATGCATTCATGCATGGACTAAACCGAGAAATTTAAGCGTTTACGTAAAACTTGCAAAATAAAATGTGTTAACTTATAAATTATGTTCGTAAAAGTCATATAACACATATTTAACGTAAAACGTGTTAACTTATAAATTATGTTCGTTTAAAGTTGTCTTTCGGGTTACGCGATTTAACTTAACGGTTGCACTTAAAAGTAAATACATAAATATTCAAAGTAAATAGTTTCAAGTTTATAGACGTGTAATAACCTGGAAAATACGAATTGTCACAACAGCCAAAACACGTATGGACTAATATTGTCAATATGTATAAGATTGTTGTGCATTGTTATACGTTTCGTTCGTTTTTATTCGTTTTCGTCTGTTTTTATATGTTTTCGTTTGCTTTTGTACGTTTGTATACGTTTTTGCCCCGTTTTTATACTGTTTCGTCGATTCTTATACGTTTTCTCTGCTTTATACGTTTTCGCCCGTTTTTGCACGTTTTCATATGTTTTTTACGTTTTCGTCTATTTTTATAGGTTTTCGTACGTTTTTATACGCTTTCGTCCGTTGTTTTATGTTGTCGTCCGTTTTATACGTTTTGTCTGTTTTAATACGTTTTCTTTAGTTTTTATACGTTTTCGTCCGTTCTTATACGTTTTCGTCTAGTTTTATACGTTTTTGTCCGTTTTTATACGTTTTCGTCTGTTTTTGTGTGTTTTTGCGTTTGCTTTTGTACATTTTTGTACGTTTTCGCCCATTTTTAAACTGTTTCGTCGTATTATATGTTTTTTCTTCGTTTTTGTACGTTCCCCCCATTTTTGTACGTATAAAAACGGATAAAAGTGTAATAAAACGTTTCAAAACGTGTAAAAGCCGAAGAAAACATAAAAAACAGATGAAAACGTATAAAACGAATGAAAACCTAGAAAAAACGGACGAAACATATAAAAACTGATTAGAATTTTTTCCATGTTATTTGATGTTAAATTTTAGTTTAGAAATTCTTTAGTTTCTCGTATTAGACTTTTCTTTTGTTGTATTATAATTTAGTTAGTTAGTTTATAATATTTGTTTTTGTGTTTCGAATGTGTCTTTATAATATTACAAAATTGAATAAGGAATTGAGATAGAAAAAACAACACTTGAACATGTTTTTTAGTTTTGCAAAATGGAAAACACAAACGCATGTTTCTCTAACTAAACGTATTTTCTAAATTTTTAGTTGTTTTGTGAAGATAAAAATCCCTTCCTTTTTTCTACAAAACAAGAAATAGAAAATGAAGGAAATTTTTTTCCAACTAAACGTAAAATGTTATTTTCTTTCTATACTCTTTAACTTAAGGGCCCGTTTGGTTTGTAGATGGGTTTAGGATTAAGATTAGGATTAGGATTTGTATTTGGATTTGGATTTGGATTTAATTTATATATTATTTATTTTATAATTGAATATAAAATTTGAAAATCAAATTTATTATTACTAAATTAAAGATGCAAAATAAATAAGTGAGAATGAGTGACTAGTATAAACTTTGGCCCCACATATTACAGAAAAGTACATACAAATAATCGATACTTATGCTATCCTAAACATTTACCCGGGGATTCAAGAGAGCGAATATTTAACTTTTATGCTCAATTATGAGGCCCACGTTGATGTACCAAACAACCAAAGTATACCATTATCCCTACCCCTTTGGTCAAATACCAGATACCAAACGGGCCCTAAGAACATGCAACTAGTTTCCTGCCTCTCATAATCTTTTATTTTCTCCTCTTTTGCTCTCCAAAAATAGCTCAAAAACACATAGTTCAATAATGATACACTAATTATAGATTTGTTTCATATTGTCAATTGACAAATGAACGACGACATAAACTCAGATCACTTTAACTCCTCAAAGTGCCATAGACTAATGTACATAAACCATTACTTTTAGAACACTCGTTAGATAATCTCTACCTATATTATAAACCAAACCCCCCATGAGACCCCAAATAAAAGACACGTGTGATGGGAATAGTTGGCTACTGTGACACCAACCCGACCTTTTCTTTTTCTTTGACTAACTAGCTTCCTTTCAGAACTCCCTCTTTCATTTACCCATACATTTTCTTTTGCGAAAATTACTTAGATGACCCATTTGAAAAATAATTTTCTTGCAGAGACCTACTTGAATCTATTTTCCAAAGTAACCCATTAATTCGCTACAAAGTTGTAGCGATCTACCAAAATGACACGTGTTGGCTTTCTAAGGTGCTAGATATTTGAAAATATTAAAAAGTTTTCCCTAATTTTGTCGTATATGGTAGATCGCTACACATAACTAGCGATTGACTTTTTTCTTTGATATTTGCAGCAAAGTTCAAGCTTGAGATGACGAGAGAACTTCCATCTGTATCGTCAAGATCAGACAACTCACTTGTTTTTGTTTGCATAGAAGCTTAAACTTCAATGACATGAAAGTTACCCATTGGCCATAACAACATCAATAAATACTCGTTTCCTTTATTCTTCCTCCATTTTCTATTATTTCCTTACAGATTTCTACCAAAAACATTGAAACTAAAAATAAAAATAAATCATGAATTTGTTGATTGCATTTCACAATCAATAATAACATCAGGTCAGTGAGATCACATATAAATACTACTAATACCTAAAGCATCTGCATGTGTAGTCATGGCTTGTTGCCGCCTTCTCCATCTATTTATGTTCGTCAATGCCCGGGTACAATCCCAAAATGTGCTCGGACATGAAGTCGTGACGCGTCAAAATACCAACAATTGGTGGCCTCTGCAAAAAACATCAGAAAGTGTCATTCAAATATATTTCATTGGAGTCACTTTTTTTGACGATGAATGTGTCATTGCAGTTATGTTTTTTCTCAAGATGTCAAATGGTTTAAATAAAGGGAAGTAGTTCAAATAACAATGGGTTGCTCTAGTCAAACACCTCAAAAGTCATTAAAGGTTATTATCACGCATAATCACAATTATTTCATACATAACCTTTTTAATCATAATTGATACATGATCGTTTAGGATTGTTCATTAAACAGTACTTATTACTCAAAAATAATTCCTGCTTATTTTTAAGTGCTTATGTTGGAGTGATTAAGCATATAAGCAGTTTTATCCAGGCACATAAATAGATAAGCACTTAAATGAGCAATTCCAGACACCCTCTGATTATTTATTAAAATCCAATCTAATGTGTGACAAAAAAACTCTTCATTTTGTCCCGAACCCATTCTGACCCGTAACCCAACCCACCAACCCATCAATTTTGACTCCTCTAGTGAATTTGATAACACACAATTGTAGCAAGAAAAAATTAACTTACGCCAGGAGTCTTTGGCACCACGCACAAGTGCCTAAGCCCGAGCTCCCTGAAAGCCACAGCAGCTTTTGCCAGAGACATTGTCTCCACAACAGTGTAAGGTGATGTATTAGTAATCGGATGCAAGTCGACATACATATCCATCTCTGATGGTAAAATATCCAAATCTTCCAATTTAGGCCCCTTTCCTAAACCTGCTTTAGCAAAATCAGTTGCAGTGAACCTTCTTAACGTTTCGTTTCCAGTCAGACGTTTATCTTTAGTAAATATCTTCCCTTTAAGCAATGTAATTAAATGAGACCTCAAAACGACCCCACAAAGTTCCGGTGCTTCTAAGAAAGGTGGCTCGTCAACAACAGGAAAACCATTATGTGAAGTCAACCTTAATGAATGTATGATGTTACTAACTTTTTCCACACCAGAAAACGAAATCAACGGTCCAGAAACAACATCACCTGCAACCAACTGTCTCATATATGGTTCAGCATGTGGTTCAAGGAAAGGTAACCCTTTCATTCTCACAATCTGATCATAAACACCCTTATTGAAATTATCAGCAACCGATTTAGAAATAAGGAGAACGAGCATCATTAATGGAAGCATTAAAAGATTATTCGTGAGTTCAAGAAGTATGATACAAAGGGAAACTGTCATTCTCATAGTGCCACCTAAGAAAGAAGCGGCTCCAAGAAGAGCAAAGAGACCCACATCAAGATTTGATACCGAAGTGAGTAGAGTGCCAACAAGGCGACCATAAGACGCACCAGCAAGAATAACAGGAATAAAAAGTCCAGAAGGAATTGCAATACCATATGTTATGATACCAAGGGTATACATGGCTATAAAGAAAACAAGAAGGGTAATTGTTCGGAATTCATTTTCATTAACGGAACTAAATAAGCTTCGAATGGCATCATCGTTAGTGTTGAGAATAAGAGAAGCAAGATCATTATAGTGATTAGGTGGACAATGGAATCGTTTGTAGTTTCCGGAACGGCCTATTGTAGAGCATTGATCTGCGTCCAAACCAATAGGGCATGGGACACATGTTGTGAACCACGGAATGCCAAAAGCACAACAAGAGGTTAGGAGCGAAATGATAATGACCAAAATCACCCTATAATTCGGACCTTTC
>BQNB010029844.1:0-55400 GCA_026074375.1 Tanacetum coccineum
GGGTAAATGATTAAAAGTTCTAAAATATATTTGCTTTTATGGTAAGCATCATGTATGTTATATTCGTATCAATGATAAAGAGATAAAGAGATAAAGGAAGGAAATGCTAGGATTTTATTTGTTAGCATAGTATTTATTGAAAAGAAATTAGGTATGCAAGAATTGAATTTATATTATACATAGTTAAAAACAGGAGATACAACATGATGATGCATGAATATGTATATGTAAAAGGAAATGATTTGCACATTTTTATAATATGCTTTAACTATCTGTAAAAAAGTATGAAGTTGCATTACCTTATAAAAATATATGCAAATCACCTCCTATATGTAAAACCTGAAATGTAAAAAAGTATGAAGTTGCATTACCTTTGACCACAATCATCATTGTATAAAGTCATTTTTGTCAGAAATTTTGAGACGACATGGGTTTTTTCCACAACAAATTACACAAGTAATACAAGAGGGTGCTACTATCGGTACCATTGGCCCACTATGTTTCGTACTTTTAACCACTTGCACCGTCTTTTTCTCCCATCGTTTACAGTATAACGCAGTTTTTATTTGTATTTTTTGACAGTTCAATACTTTTGAATTATTAAACTTTATATTTTTTGTTCCGCATTCTGCGTTTCACTGTTTTATAATATAAACAAAATTATAATTTTTTTTTTTTCTAAAATGAAAAAAATCGAAAAACTAGAAGGGTACAAATGACTTTTCAAAAGGGAGGGGGATGAGGAGAAAATTACTGCAGAGACCCCTTTTGAGAGGGGTTCTCTTGCAGAGGACCAAAAAAATGCCAATTTCCCAAATTAACCATAGATTTCGCTCCATAGGTGGAGCGAAATTATCATGTTGGAGCGAAATACATGTGGCTCGATGTAAGCATGCCTCGATAACATCCGCAAACCAAAGTCTGATAAGGGAATTTTGTCTTTATTCATTTCGCTCCATACATGGAGCGAAATACATTTTATAATATAAAATAATTTGAGTGGGATAGATATGCGTGAAATAATAATTTTTGAATTTCATATTTCGCTCCAAAGTTGGAGCAAATTCAATTTTTTATACTAAAATATATTTATGTTTAGGTTTCATGTAATTTTTTTAGGGTTAGGGTTTGGTTTTGTATTTTAGGGATTAAAGTTTCGTTTTAGGAAAAAAAAAAGTGATTACGTGCATGTTTGTCGATGTTTTTGTATTATGTTTGATATATTTTTTTTACGTGATATGTGTTGGTTTTGATGAGCTCTACGCAATGAACACAAATTTGTTGGTAATTTAGTTAATATAAATAAGATATTATGTATGAAAGTGTGTCACTCGTTCGTATTTGCAATTTTTTATTTTTTAGTGTTTTTATTAGGTAAATGTATATAATTTATGACTTTGTAATTCAAAACATAAAACTTTACACTGTCATTGAGTAGTCTAGTCCGCTGCAGTAAAAAGCAAATGAATAGTGATTGAGGAGTTAGTGAGTTGACAACACACTGAATGCTTTAAATTATTGAATATGACTAGGGTTTCATGTATAAATACAATTAATACGTGAGTGAGTGGGTCACATTATATATACCACATTGTTGAAGTTGTTCAACTTCAATAACTAATTAACATTAAACCCTTATTTAAAAAAATGACATTCAAGGTCCTACTACACCATTATGGAAGCTTCACTTCCCCGCCTGGAAGAAAATTTGTTGATGGGATCGTTGCTACCGTAGATCCGGTAGAGTTAAACAACTTTTCAACCAATCAAATGAAAGCAATCTTAACCAAATGTTTGGGTTACGATGAAAACTCCTCAACCTTTCTTTATATGAAGAAACCAAATCGTAGTTTGGATTCAGGTCTTGTACTATTGGATGATGCTATACAAGACATCGATAGTATACTAACCTATATTCAAACTTATCAAAACTTACTACATGTGTATGTTTCTCGGGTGGAGTTATCCCCATTTGTTGTGGCTGACCAACTCGAAGATGGTGGTAACCGAATGGAAAAAACAGATAAACCTTCATGTTCAAAGAAGTTATTTTACTAGACTAACAGTCTTTTATGAATTAGTTGTCATCTTATGAAATCAATAAAGAGTGATTATGATATTGATGTTATGTATGACATTGCAAAAGTTGTTGGGAATATCCAAATTTACGTTTCTCATCATCCCATATATTTAAGCATGGAGTTGATTCCAAACGATGGTTCTTTGGAAGAAGCATACGCAGGTATCATTTCTGAAGAAACAAAAATAAAACAACAAGAGTCACTCAGGTATCTACATCAAATGCAGAAACAAAATAAAATGTTTGATTACTATGAATTACTTCATAAACTTGGATTTATTGATAAAACAAAACCTACTACACCCTATACACAAACCATTTTCAATTTAATTGTTCACAATAGTGGGCAATTGGTGATTGATGCCACAAAAACTCTGGTGTATGCCATAATGTGGGTATCGAAGCTAATGCTAGATCGTTCTTCATTGGGCCATACAAAGAATCACTAATTCTTCTAAATGGCGTTGAGAACTTGCGTTTGGTGTTTTATCTACTAAATGTATGTCGAATAAAATGTATGTGTTTCTAATGTCTTAAATTACAATAACTCTTTGTTATTATAAAACTACAAAATAGACTACTCATAAGTCTATTGTGTCAACTCATAATTCTATTATATATCAACTCATAAGTCTAATCATTGACAGAATTCGCTTAACATATTGCCTGACTTATTACATGTCATGGACATGTCAAGTCATTGTCAGTATAAAACTACAAATTTGGTCAGAATTCTATTATATGTCAACTCATAAGTCTACTCATTGACAGAATTCGCTTAACATATTGCGTGACATGTCAAGTATTTATACACACTGAAGTAGCATACATTTTACCTAAAATCTACTAATATTTTCCATACAATTTTTAAAGATGTTGGACAACATACCATTTGACATTCAAATGAATATCATGAATCGACTTCCTATGAAGTCTTTACTTCAATTTCACTTCATCTAGATATTACAGATGACGAGGATGTAAAAATTTTTGTTGGGTGTGCTTCTAATTCCACTGACGATGGAATACCAAATTTGTACGTTGGTCAACCTACAAGAACACAACCGAGGATAATACCCGGACCAGCGGGTATTCTTCAAAGGGCGATGCTTCGAAAAAATGCAGACGTTATAGAAGTTGGCCATGAGAACGTAATGCCCACCCAAGAGTATGTAAGAAAAATAAGTGAAAATGTGTCTGAAGATGATCATTTTACGCTTGGTCCATGGGTAAGCGCGATTGTCTACCTGCATGGTGAAGGGGTCATACCATCTGGTTGTCTTGGTGATATGAAAAAAATATTGTAAAAATAGGAAACTTGAACTGGTCGTTGGCGTTGTAATGAGTTGTACACCAAATTCGTTGGGAGACATGACAGTTACACTAAAAGATCCAACAGGTGTAATGGGTGGTACAATTCATTACAAAGTCTTTCAAAAGGATGATGGTTACACAAATTCTATCAAAGTGGGATCTGTCTTGATACTTCGTAATGTTTCTGTGTTTACCCCAAAACCATCAAAACATTATCTTAACATTACAATCAGAAACATTGTTAAGGTTTTCGACAACGACACAATATTTTAGTTTATGATTTCTGATGTTATCGTATTACAGCTTGAATAACAGTACTAATAACTTGTAATGCTTGTTTCTATTTAAGTCATTTGCTTAGTTTCAAATTTCCTTGACATTATAATTAGACCATGTCTCGAGTGTACACAAAATTGAATGGGTAATGTTAGTTTTATGTTTTGAATTACAAAGTCATAAATTATATACATTTACCTAATAAAAACACTAAAAAATCAAAAATTGCAAATACGAACGAGTGACACACTTTCATACATAATATCTTATTCATATTAACTAAATTACCAACAAATTTGTGTTCATTGCGTAGAGCTCATCAAAAACAACACATATCACGTAAAAAAAATATATCAAACATATACATATACAAAAACATCGACAAACATCTTTTTTTTCCTAAAACGAAACCTTAATCCCTAAAATACAAAACCAAACCCTAACCCTAAAAAAAATTACACGAAACCTAAACATACATATATTTTAGTATAAAAAATTGAATTTGCTCCAACTTTGGAGCGAAATATGAAACTCAAAAATTATTATTTCACGCATATCTATCCCACTCAAATTATTTTATATTATAAAATGTATTTCGCTCCATGTATGGAGCGAAATGAATAAAGACAAAATTGAGCCACGTGTATTTCGCTCCAACATGATAATTTCGCTCCACCTATGAAGCGAAATCTATGGTTAGATTGAGAAATTGGCATTTTTTGGTCCTCTGCAAGAGAACCTCTCTCAAAAGGGGTCTCTGCAGTAATTTTCTCTTCTCATGGATATATTGATATTATCCTATTCTTAAAAGTCATGAAAAACATGCAATGATGGTAGATTAGATAGGATGGATATGAATAAAAGCATGTATGTATAGTATAGTGGAAGTGGAAGATGGGGTAGGTTAATGCATAAAGCATATCTCTTTTGAATTGATTTGATGACACTTAAAATCTACTCAGGAATAATATCATATCATTAATCACTCTAAAGATTCAAACCAAAAGCAAACCGTAATTAATCTCTAAAAGTAGGCCAAATGGAATAACTTTCTTATGAATGTATGTATGATCAATCATCATTCTATATGCATGTTTAACAAATACTATTTCCTTATGTTCTCATCATTCCTTCATTTTTCCTTTCTTTTAATCATTAAACCAATTAAGGATTTATGTTTACTAGTGAACTTTAGTCTAAGGAGAGACCAACCTATTTACAATGTTTTAAAACCCGGGTTGACCCGACCGGTTGAACCGTAAACCGGTTCAGAGACCAGGCCAAATGTGACCGGGTTTTTCCTTGTTTGAGAACCGGATTGAACCGTCGGTTTTTCGTTGACCCGGTTTGATAAAACAGCCCGGGTCATGACTTTTAAAAGAAATCTAACAAAAGTTTTTTTTCAATAAATCTTTTTTTAGTTTAATTGACAATTTGAAATAGTGATGACTAAAGTTAGTTAAATAGAGTTAAAACTAACTTAAAACCCAAACTAATATACTATAGTCTATTATAACTTACATTGTGTTCTTGAGTTATTTTATTAAAGAAAGTAAATGAAACACTTTCCTTCCAAAATTGAGAGGAAACACTTTACTTTAATAATCATCAAAATAACACTAAATTTCCTTTCATTTCTTTTTCTTTTCTTTCTTAAGTAATACTCGAGAACACGACCTCTTGTGTTTCATTTTCATTTTCTTTCTTAACTCTAACTCGAGAACACAGTGTTAGAATTATGGGCAAATCGCATAAAAAGGTACCCATTTTAGGTTCAATGTCAATTAAAGATACTCATTTTTTTTTCAATTTAAGGCATCGATCATTTTTTTTTGTAAAGTTAGTATTTTAACAGGTTTTTCGGTTACATTTCTAACGATCGTTATTTTATTATTACACCGTTAGTCCTTTATATTATTTTGTTAAAAAAAAGTGTTTTCTATTTATTTTTAAAACTTATACACGTTTTTATACACATTTTTTACACATTTTTAGTGTATAGAAATGTGTGCATAAAAACGTGTATAAAAATGTGTGTATAAAAACGTGCATAAAAATGTGTGTATAAAAATATTTATAAAACTATGTATAAAAACGTGTAAAAAATGTGTGTATAAAAACGTGTAAAAAAATGTGTATAAAACGTGTATAATTTTTAAAAATAAGTAGAAAATATTTTTTTTAACAAAATCATATAAAGGACTAACGATGCAATAATAAAATAACGATCGTTAGAAATGTAACTGAGAAGCCTGTTAATTGTCTAACATTGTAACAAAAAAAAGATCGATACCTTAAATTGAGAAGAAAAAAAAATGAGTACATTTAATTGACATTGAACCTAAGATGAGCTTTATACGATTTGCCCTAGAATTATAAGTTAGTTGTTTTTGCAAATTTATCTAATAATTTTATAAACATAGGAAGTTAAAAATTTATCTAATAATATATGGCTTCATTAAACTAGTTAAATCAATGGATGCGGTTGGGTATAAATGATTGTGCTTAATCAATTTTACTGGAGAAACGGATAAGGTTTTTTTTAGTCAGATTATTTCTAATGACAAGTATTCGATTAAGGGGGTGTTTGTTTTGGCATTAATATATAACACATTTGTGGACAAATCCACTGTAGTATCGTGCTTTCATTTTGGGCTAGCCCGATTTTGGATTATTTTTTTTTTGTTTTTTTTTTAAATTTGTATGCACAAAGTAGGAGGAAAAAAATATTACCAAAGTTTCGATTTATTCAGATAAAAAAAATACAAAACGGACCCTCACCTTTTAACTATTTTCGATTTTCTTACACAATGGTCACAAACGTACAACCCATTATATTAAAAAAAAAAACCATAATAGCAAAAAAAAAACACTTATAAAACAGTGAGAGCTCAACACATAAGCCATATAAAAAAAATTATTACTAATATACACATTTGTCGACAAACGAGCCCTAGACATCGCGATAAAAAGTGGCACCAAAATCTGCAAAAAAAAAAGATTTCTCGAACCGTGCCGTCCCAAAAAAGAAGAATATTCGGGGAAAAAATTAACCCGTCCCAACGCAAAAAAAAATTTCCCGAATCGTAGAAAAGAAGGAAATATCCAAGGAAAAATTAGCCAAAAATAGCCTAAAATCTGGCCCAAAGTAAAAAAAAAAAATACAAAACGGACCCTCACCTTTTAACTATTTTCGATTTTCTTACACAAAAATTCCCGTAAAAAAATTTACAAAGCCGTCCCAAAAAAAGAAAATATTCGGGAAAAAATTAGCCCGTCCCAACGCAAATTTTTTTTCCTCGAATCATACAAAAAAGAAAATATTAAAAATTAGCCTCGCCATAAACGCCATTTAATTCCCCCCCCCCACCCCCCCTCCCTCGAAACGAAAAAAAAAATTAGTCCCGCCGCAACGCGCAAGTACTTTGCTTGTATGAAACATAAGCCCATTTAGGCTTATATTTTATAAGCTCTAATTTTTTGGCTTATTTTGAGACTTGTGAACTTATATAAGTTTATTATGATATGATAAACTTATATAAGCCCATAAATCTCAAAATAAGCCAGAAAACTGGAGCTTATGAAATATAAGCCAAAATTTGGCTTATATTTCATAACTCTCAATTTTCTGGCTTATTTTGAGATTTGAGGCTTATATAAGTTTATTATGATATGATAAACTTATATAAGCCCATAAATCTCAAAATAAGCCAGAAAATTGGGGCTTATGAAAATACTAGCCTGCGCACACTCCATAGAGATAGACTAGAGTGGCTTATTACACGCTCACACCCTATCTGGCGACACGAGGTCATCCCAATTCGTCCCAGCGCTATAGACACCAACTCTTCTTCTGCTGTACCAATCTCCCGCATAAGTCTATCACAGTTTCTGACGCCAATTTTCTCGAGGCCGACTAATACACTAGAAATTATTATGATTTCAATGAAATAACATCGTATCTTCTCTAGACTAATTTCACGCAAAAACGCGGACAAACGCCACCTAAGGGCGCTGTGGGTGTATAACAACCATGTATATATTCCGTCCAAAAATTCTTAATTCAATGATTATGACATGCTCTTTTAATTTATTAAGAAGTCTTGTAAGTTAAAATATATCTGGAGTATTTAAATAGAATTACTGTGTACAACACTTCTTATTGCGATGGTTACCTGCGTTTAGTTACGATTGAGGGTTACCTTGGTTTTAAGAAAATTACCCAATGAAGAATTGTTCAATTGAGGGTTACCTAGTTTGTAGGGTGAATTTGTATAAATTAATTGTAGATGATATTAATAAGTACCATATATATTATCGGAAAAAGTTTAGCGAATGTGATGTAAGGGGCATTATAATCTTTCAACAAAATCTCTGGCCTTTCCTAAATGAGAATGAAGATAATGTTATGGCTTCCATTCCAGCCGAAGTAAAACCACAATTACCAAAGCTCGAGATTAAGGTCAAAGAAAAGATTTTGAAGGCTGAAGTTGTTGAGGAGCATATTGAGAAAACCCAACATCTTCAGATTTGTGAGCAACATGATAACAAAGCTTCAACTTTAGTATTAGAAACAACAAAGGAAGTTGGTGTTTTGACGAGTTGTGAAGAAGTTAATGAAGATGCCGAAAAGTTTGTAATACGTGATCTAAACTAGGTTGGTTGCAAGATAAATGTACAAATCCAACAAAAGAACCAAATTTTATTTCTCTAGAAAAACGGCGAAGGTGAGAAATTTTAGGTTCTAGTTAAAGATTTAAAGTTTTTGAACCCTCATCAACACAAGTTATTTATCTTGAGAACTCGAAGACGAGTTATTTACAAGAGAGAGAGAATGATGAGGGGGCAATGAAGAGATGTTATGCGTTTGGTGTGGATCACTGGGAATGAGGAAGACGTGTGAAGAAACATTAAGAGATGAAGGAAAGAAGTTTCTGAGTTGATTGTGAAAACGTAAAGCCCCCAACAGTGAAAGATAAAAGATAAGCTTATTTTCGTCGGAGGTAGATTCGTTTTGAGGTAGATGCAACTATTGAAGGCGAGAACTCGAGGGCGAGTTTCTTTTTCTTTCTCAAGTGTGGGAGAATAAGATAGGGACAAAAATTCGAGAAGTATATAGAGCAGATACGAGCGATGCGCAACAATGAAAAAACAAGATTTCTTTCCTCTTTCCGTTGCACAGTGTAAAACACTCTGAAACTGAAACCTGTTAACGCGTACGCGCCGTATTTAATATTCACACCGATAAGAATTTAGTTTTTCTCTTTCTTTCCTTCCTCCCGGCTTTCCTCTCTCTTTCTTCGTTTCCCGCCCTTTCCGGCTTTTTCAAATAGTTACACAGACATCGCCGTAAATAATAAATTAGGAATTTTTCCTTCCTCGTTATAATGAAGGATATGATGTATGGATGAATGTATGATAATGCCGTAGGGGACTACAAATGCAACTTTTAATTATTTTAAATCTTTATTATTTTAGTTATCTTTGTTAATTAGCGAGCCCAAATACAACCATCTAACACTATCAATCAATCTCTCATCCATAAATTCCCATCATAATTCCTCCTATTTTATTTTTGTTCTAACATTTGACCAACCCACTCTACCTTGAAAGATAGATAAATAAAAAACAACTTTAATATAATCCCCCATCTAAAAACTATATCCCAACCTGCCCCTCCGCCTCCCCCCCAGCCTCCGGCGGTGCCCTCCTATATCACCGACATTCAACAACAAACTAAACATTCCAAATTCACCACAAACCCACAACATCCAATAACCCATTATCACCCTTCACGCTAACACTACATACAACAACATCAAACAACACACAACCAAACGCAAAAAACGCTAATCTTAACGTCCTCACCATTCCCCGAAACCCCAACTCCCCCACACAAAAAAACACCCCAACCCAACCCAACCCAACCAAACCCAAAACCCACCTCCCCCAGCA
This sequence comes from Tanacetum coccineum, assembly GCA_026074375.1. Lineage (NCBI taxonomy): Eukaryota > Viridiplantae > Streptophyta > Magnoliopsida > Asterales > Asteraceae > Tanacetum > Tanacetum coccineum. The sequence continues at coordinate 9,626 of BQNB010029844.1, forward strand.
GACAACTAAAAACCACAACATAACCACCAACAAACTCTACCTAACGCACCACCCTCCCCCCCCGTCCCGCTCCTGCACCCCCCACAGAACGAACCACCAACCACGAACCAATCCTCTACCACAACACACACATACACAGCATCACCCACCCCGCAACCCCCCAATCCCCCCCCACAACCCACACCAACCCAAACCCACCACCAAAACACACCACCACAAACACCACTCCCAACCCAGCCCACCCTTACGGACGTCTGTATCTGCGGACGAACACATTTATATAATTTAAGACCTACTGTCACCCTGCCCCTTATTACCCCCCCCCCCCCCCCTCCCCCCCCCCACTTGAAATCCCCCCAACCCCCACTCCACTGACGGTGCCAGATGGACGATTCACGCTTATAAAATATAAGCCTAAAGGGGCTTATGTTTCATAACCTAACAAAAAACGCCGCCTCCCTAAGATTTCTTATATAATCGAACAAGCCACTGTAATAGAAAGGAGCGACATAGACATGGAGATGACATGCACATGCACATGCATTGACAATCGCATTCATCATCTTCACCACCCCACCACACGTCTTCTCCATTCGATCTTTCCAAAAATTTTAAGGTAAAATCCATAAATGCTTAATGTACTTTTAAAAAAAGACTCATTCTACATACTATACTTTTTTTATTGTTATTATTCTTATCCAACTCTAGTTTTTTTTTTCATTACACATACTTTATATAAGTCTCAAAATAAACCAGAAAATTAGGGCTTATGAAATATAAGCCTAAATGGGCTTATGTTTCATAAGCCGAAACAAACGCCCCCTAAGATGTACGTGATCTAATCGAGACAAGCCACCTTGGTAATTAAGAGGAGGACATAGACATGGAGATGGAGATGGACATGCACATGCATTGACAATCGCATTCATCATCTTCACCACGATCTTTCCAAAAAATTTAAAATTAATTTTATATAAAAACAAACAAGTATTAGATTTATAAATAGATGGATCAATAAGAGAGGTACTCTTCCCTACCAGTTCACAATCGTACGGAACCTGCATTAATTTGGCCGACCCACATACAACGTGCATTGTCAAACTTAACTCCTAGCTACAATTAAGGCCGAACATATTGGACCGTCGACCGGAAGACCGTACCGAATGTATTTCGGTCCCGTCCTCGTTCCATGTTTTTTTTCTTATATTCTCAGTCCGGTCAATCCAATCCGATCCAGTTCGGCTTACAAAAAATCCGGCGATTATGCTTTGTTGGACCAGATCGGACCGACCCGACCCGGACCGGACTATTTCGATCTGGTCGGCGCTTTGGACAAATTCATTTTCGTTCCAATCCGGTCTTGGTTGGTTTGGTCCGATTTTCAAACCGTGACCACCTTTAGCTACAACCACATAAATACTACCTTAGTTAATTGCTAGTATAAGACTTGTATATACATAGAGAGAATCTTATGAATAATAAACTTGTACGTACTGAAGAATAAAATAGATTAAACTCGTACTTGCCGAAGAATCTTATAACAATTAGTGCTCCTTATCATGTGTCTTTAGGGCATAAGTTAAAAAACCTCTATTTACAATAAATAACAAAATTAAAAATGAATAAAATTTCCTAATTAAACAAAGATACTAAAATAATAAAGATAAAAAGTGCATTCGTAGTCCCTACGGCATAACGAGGAAAATCCTATTACGGCGTAACTATTTGAAAGCCGAAACTAATCCTTATCGGAGAGCTATACGGCGTAACAAGGTTCAGAGTGTTACACTGCAACGAAGAGAAATCATGTTTTCTTGTTGCGCTCGTATGCTCTATATACTTCTCGATTTTTGTCCCTATCATTCTCCCACACTTGAAAAGAACTCGCCCTCGAGTTCTCGCCATCAATAGTTGCATCTACCTCAAACGTCTACTCACGACGAAGCTTATCTTCTATCTTCACTGGCTTTACGTTTCACATCAACTCGAGAACTTCTTTCCTTCATCTCTTAATGTTTCTTCACACGTCTTCCTCATTCCCAGTGATCCACACCAAACGCATAACATCTCTTCATTGCCCCCTCATCATTCTCTCTCTCTTGTAAATAACTCGTCTTCGAGTTCTCAAGATAAATAACTTGTGTTGATGAGGGTTCAAAAACTTTAAATCTTTAACTAGAACCTAAAATTTCTCACTCACCGTTAGAGAAAAAATTGGTTCTTTGATTTGTACATTCATGTTTAGATCACGAATACAAACCTTTGCATCTTCATTAACTTCTTCACAACTCGTCAAAACACCAACTTCCTTTGTTGTTTCTAATACTAAAGTTGAAGCTTTGTTATCATGTTGCTCACAAATCTGAAGATGTTGGGTTTTCTCAATATGCTCCTCAACAACTTCAGCCTTCAAAATCTTTTCTTTGACCTTAATCTCGAGCTTTGGTAATTGTGGTTTTACTTCGGCTGGAAGCATAACAATTATCCTTCATTCTCATAAGAAAAGGCAGAGATTTTGTTGAAGATTATATATGCCCTTAACATCACCATCGCTAAACTTTTTCCGATAATATATATGGTACTTATTAATATCATCTACAATTAATTTATACAAATTCACCCTACAAACTAGGTAACCCTCAATTGAACAATTCTTCATTGGGTAATTTTCTTAAAACCAAGGTAACCCTCAATCGTACAAACGAGGTAACCCTCAATAAGAAGTGTACCAATTTCCTTAAAACCAAATTATTTAAACTACAACTATTAATAATTAAAGAGCATGCCAAATCATTGATTAAGATTTTTGGACGCAATAACATGGATTCTTAACTATTTCATTGTTGAACGAGGATTGGTTGCATATACGGTTGTCAAAAGATTCGTCTATAGCTGGACGAATTTGTGAACCTCCATAATTGCTACCCTCCGATTCTTGTGGAGCGATGCCACACCTACGATCACGCAACGTAATTCTTTTAGCATAGTGTAACCCTTGTCTAGTTCTTTCATGGATTTGGTGAAACCATGATGCATGTACTCTCCATACCATACCCCACAAAGAGGATGAGTTTTTGAATCTTCTACACCATTCATCCTCAAGGATATTGACAAGCTCTAGATGTCAATTGACGTTGTACGTGAAAGCGAATTTTGTAACCTTAATCCAAAGGTTGATAAACGAGGATGTAACTTTCAGGAATAAAACCCAATTTAGTTAATCAAAATGAAAAGATAGTGGTTATAAAACCCTTAAGCCTTACATTTATAGAGAAAAGTTATTTTGCAGAAAAAGAACTATTTAAAGTAAATACCAAAATTAAAAATAAGTAAATTTTCCTTTTTAAACAGAAACACTGAAATAAAAAAAATTAAAAAAAAAGGAAAACTCTTTTACGGCATAACAAGTTAGAAAACTCAAACTAATTCCTATTCGAGAGCTATACGGCGTAACAAGGTTCAATGTATTACAGCGTACCGAAGAGAAGTCACGTTTTCTTATTGTGCTCGCGTTGCTTTATATACTTCTCGACTCCTGTCCCCATCACTTTTACTGGTCATTTGACTCTTTTTGGATAATAATTACTAACCAAAATTACCGTACAACTAATTAGTAACTTTTGGTGATCTTTTAACTGAAATCAACATGGCTATAGTGTACATATTTTACTAAAAACAAAAAGAAACCTTTATGGCCTTTCAAATACGAAAAGAACCTTAATTTGGGAATCTGTTTCCATCTCTATATGTATGAAATGCGAAAAACAAAGATGAAGCACTAGTGTAATTGCGATGCATAACTAAAGTCTAAAAGTGACACGACTGGAGGGGCCATAAGGCGATTAGGCATCGAGTGATAATAAAGGCGAGAGATGATTCTACATTATCATCATCATCAAATCACATACAAGATAGCATCCAGCCAAGGAGCGACCGTGACATAAAGTTCCAAAACTTAAATGCAGGACATACAAATACATCCAAGTGTACACCGACTTGAGCATATCCGTCCCTCATCTGTATAATCATATTATAACAAAAACCGGTGTGTACTTCGAAGTCTATTAGTCAAACCAAAAGTTGTATGATTGAGTCGGGTCCATTCACCAGCTGCCTGCTGCAAGTGCAAATGGTACAGCTTGCTTACCGGCCCTACTCACATTAATCATCGCCGTCTTAATCTTTTGAACTAACTTCGCTGCTTCTCCCTTTAGTTTTCTTGCCAACTCATTCTCCCTGTCAAAAAACCATGCCACGTTTCTCAGCCCATCATCATAGTTTCTTTTTTTGATTTCCACATCACCTTGATTGTAAAAACAAATTATAAGCCCGCACTTTGCTTACGGAAGTACTAAAATATATATTTCGTATATGTCGTAAAACTGTCTTTGTTACAAATTTGCGTAGTAATCAGCCATTACTTAACGTTCGTTAAGTAACGACCGAGCCCAAGGACTATTTTCGTAAATTGTAAAAAAAAAATTAACTAACGGTCGTTACTTAACAGCCGTTAGTGAGGGGGGAGGGGCATTTTGTAATTTTTTTTAAAGTGAGGGTAGTTTTCGTAATTTGACCCATAGTGCGAGGGGCTGTTTCGTAAATATCGGCGGGTCGGGCAGGCGGTTTGCGGGTCAGGTAAACGGGGCGGGTTGTGTTAGGGTGATTTTCCGTCGGGCGGGTGGGTACCGGGTCGGGTCGACCCGGCGAGTTTGGGCCGGGTATCCTGCCTTTTGTATAGAGTTATAATAAAAGAATTGGAAGACCATGTCATACCTCGTTAATCATCATTCGCTTCTTTTTCAACCCTTCCTTCACTTTGAGTGTTTTTTGGTCTCTTTTCCTCTTTTCCGTATGCTTCTTCTGGACTGATCTTCCAACCAAAGAGGGTTGTTCCTTAAGTGCAAAACTTTTCGCCACGTGACCCAAGTGAAGCTTCTTCACCATGAAAATGCTCTTCAGTTCCCCACGATGCGCACTGTAGGCACGTACCCACGAACAAAATGCATTATGAGCTGACTTCTTAATTTTAGCCTGTCAAAAGTCGCAACATTAAAGAACAGAAAATTATAGCTGAAAGAACAGTAATAGAAATATAAGGGGGTGTTTGTTTCGGCTTATGAAACATCAGCACATTTGGGCTTATATTTCATAAGCCCCAATTTTCTGGCTTATTTTGGGACTTGTGGGCTTATATAAGTTTATTACTGATATAAGCCCCCAAGTCTCAAAATAAGCCAGAAAATTGGGGCTTATGCAATATAAGCCGAAATCAAGGCTTATATTGCATAAGCCCCAATTTTCTGGCTTATTTTGAGACTTATGGGCTTTATATAAGTTTATCATATCATAATAAACTTATATAAGCCCACAAGTCCCAAAAAATTAGGGCTTATGAAATATAAGCTCAAATGGGGAAACAAACACATCCTAAATCAAAAGAATGAATCCAATTATACCTCGGTAGAGACAAAAGATTCAAGGGACTTCTGCAGAGAAAGTACCCATGGATGCATCTCTAACGAAACGAACTTTTTGACATGGTGTTGTTGTCTTACACCGTATAACGGGAAACTATCCAAAAGTTTGAGCAGAGGTAATTCTGTTAACATTACGCCATGTTTCTTCAGCTCTTCGAGGTAATCAACCTCAATGGGTTGGAGAAATAGCAAAGAATCTCCCTTTTCACCCAAACGAGCAGTTCTTCCAACTCTATGAACATATTCAGTCGCCTCCCCTGGGGAATCGTATTGTATGATGCATTTAACTTTTGGAAAGTCTAAGCCCCTAGCAGAAACATCAGTGGATAACAGAAGAGCTGATTTTTCGGTTTTGAAAGCATTGAAAGTTTTTACACGATCTTCATGCTTCATGTTTCCATGTAACCTCAATATGTTACATTTCACAAATAGCTCCCTTGTTTCGGTCTCTGATTTTGAATTTGATAATCCATGGAATTGACTAATGAGTGCATGATGAAAGTCTACAGCATCACATGTTGAGAAGAATACGACAATCTGAAATAAAACAAACAAGTTGTCATTTGTAAATTGATTTATCACTACTCGTTCATACCAACATCATTCAGCAAAACACATTCTAGCATATTAATAAAAAATTGGCTATACTGAATAGCACAAGGGAAGACGATTCTTTAATATATCAGTGATCCTGCCTTCAGTCTCGCATCAGAACGATAATTGGCCAACTGGCAGAAGAAAATCTTATGCAACTGTACTTAGAAGACATAAACATGAAGTGCGCTATAATTTACTCCATTCTCTATCAGATCTCTTATTTTGATTTGCAAGGTCTAAAAGAATGTGACCCGCAACCCGACCCTATAAGGATTCGGGTTATCGGGTTCGGGTCCTATCGGGTTCGGGTTATATCGGGTTAGGTTATCGGGTCAATTCGGGTTGGCATAATTTTTATGCAAAGAAAAAATATCAAACCATTTTAGTTGCGTATAGTTTGATGAAGAAACAAAATGAATGAAATAGTTAGCAGTAGCCAAAATTTAAAGTGGTACTAGCAAAAAATTACTCTAATAGAGTAATAAGACATTATGCATTACGTACCAGTTCCAGTATCATTGAAAAATTTAAAACGTTCGTCTAAAGTTTGTATAAAAATACAACAGTAGGCAAAATACATGTAAATCGTGTAGTTCATACTAAACATTAAGAGTATAAAACATTCTTCTTTTTTAAACGACATTAGCATGTTTATATAACGAAAGATGCAATTTTCTATCTTTTTTTAGCAAGATTATAAAGTTTAAAAAAGTAACTTATGTTGAAACAACATGAGTGAGCTAAAAAAAAGCACAAGCCCTCTGTTTTAGTCTAAATGCGAAAAAAAACAGTTAGATCAAATTTAGATCAAAATTTATAGATTTGTTAATGGGTTATATACCTTATCGGGTTGACCCGATAACCCGATAACAAACTAATTGAGACCCTAACCCGACCCTATTAGCTTATCGGGTTTATCGGGTTGACCCGATAAACCCGATAAGCTAAGTTAGACCCGAATCAACCCGACCCTATAAAGCCTTATCGGGTTCGGGTCGGGTTCGGGTCGGGTCGGGTCAACCCATTTGACACCCCTACTTAGAAGACATAAACATGAAGTGCGCTATAATTTACTCCATTCTCTATCAGATCTCTTATTTTGATTTGCAAGGTCAAACTTTCTTTATCAATAATAATCATAACTTATTCATCTATATATTTGACACAGTAAAACCATATATTCTCAGGAAACATTTAAAAAAGGGGAAAGCAAATGTAGCGTGGAGTCATGTGTGTAAATCCAAAACTCAAGGTGGTTTGGGTATTGAACCTATGGGACTCCGGAATGTAACTCTATTGGTTAAGCACATGTGGAGCAAAGCAGCTAGATTAGTCTTTGTGGGTAAAATGGGTAGTATTTGGGCTTTGGGGGCATTCCAATTAGGAGATCAGACGGTTTGGAATGAAATACATTATTATCATAAGAGATATTATAAAGCCTCATTTACTGTATGTGATGGGGAATGGGAAGACAATTTCGACGTGGCATGACAAATGGAGTAGACGGTCCTTTATGCAAGATTATTCCTAAAAGTATCTTTGAGGAAAGATATAGCCTATGACGTCAAAATGTCTGAAATGACTAAAGAAGGTGCTTGGAAATGGCTTTTGGAGTGGTATGCAGAATATCCTATCCTTAAACATGTTCAAGTCCCTAATCTACATTCAGAACAAGACTCTGCCAAGCAATTTGACCAGTATGGGTGTGTTCTTAATGTACGAGTTACATTGAATGCTGGCTTCTTAACGAAGTTTATTGAAAGGCAATGTATAATTAGCATTTGGAGCATAGTGAGAAGACTGTTGTGTAACGGTAGAATATTTCAGAGTCAAAAAAGATCAGCAGAGGTTCTTTTGAGGATAATTAGAGAAATTCTGTTGCTGTTCTTCAAAATTCCAACTTGTGGAATGCGGATTTGATTTGTCAAGATGGAAGCCTGATGCATAGTCAGTGTGGATATCTCTTTTGTAAATATGTCTTTGTCTCAAATCGTATATGTTACGGGTTAAATTATTGGTACAAACATGTATAGATTTCATAATTTCTTGGTCAATTTCCGGGAGTGTTCTATATTTGGCTCTTGATGAGGTACCAAAAGAAAGGGTTAATAAAACGTAGAGCACGTGCAATAACATAGTTAAGTAATAGGGTAAGACAATACCTTTTGGGAAGCTTCCCCGGTGAATAGATTCTTTAGAACAGAAAGAAGCACCACAAGGCGAGAACCACAAGGAACTGGAGAAGTACAACATGAGCGGTAAGGAAAATATAAAAGTGATATCAATGTAAACGATGAAAGCCATTTCAGTAATACCTTTAACATATCTCTGATTGAGTTGAGCTGGAAGCTTGTACTCCCCATCTGTCGTAACTGCTACTTTCCCTGAGTTCTCTAATCTTTCAATGGCGCTTTCTAATGATGTAACTTGCTTACTAGAAGGTTTCGTCTTGCTGTCATCAAGACCGATCATAACCGGATTGTCCAAACTGATATTTGCAAGATGATTGACCTTGTCATTTAAGGTGGCTGACAAGAGCACATTTTGTCTCGCAAATTCAGACCGCGTCTTGCTCCTTGAACCGAGAATATCAATAATCTCCTCAATTTCTTTACCAAATCCCAGCTCCAGGATCCTGTCAGCCTCGTCAAATATAATAGACCGCAGATTCGAATGCACGAACGATTCCGTGTGTTTCAAATGATCCAACAACCGTCCCGGAGTAGCAACGAGAATGGATATCCCTTTGCGTAACCTGGCTTTCTCCTTAGACCTGTTTTCGCCGCCCATGATATATCCAGGAACAATCCAATGGAAGCGGTGGAGGAGCTTCTGGAGAGTCTCGTAGACCTGCATACAAAGCTCGTGGGTGGGAACGAGGACGAGAGCGAAGGTGCCGTTGGAGCGTTGGATACGGGGTTGGATGGATTGGAGTTGGTGAATAAGAGGAGCCAGGTAAGTGAGAGTCTTGCCGGTACCAGTGGCCGCGTTAACAAGCCTAATAATGATAATAACACTTCATTAATACCAAAATTCAAAGAAATGAATATAATATAATTAGGGGGTGTTTGTTTCGCCTTATATGTCGGCTTACGAGCTTATTTGATTTCGCCTTATATTTCATAAGCCCCCAATTTTCCGGCTTATTTTGAGACTTATGGGCTTATATGAGTCTATCATATAGTAATAAACTTATATAAGCCCACAAGTCTCAAAATAAGGGCTTATGAAATATAAGCCCAACCTTTGGGCTTATGTTTCATAAGCCGAAACAAACACCCCCTTATTACGAGACTTGTGGGGTTATATAAGTTTATTACGATATGATAAACTTATATAAGTCCACAAGTCTCAAAATAAGGCGGAAAACAGGGGCTTATGAAATATAAGGCGAAATGAAATAAGGTCGTAAGCCGACATATAAGGCGAAACAAACACCCCCTAAAGTAAGTTAAGATAGATAAATACACGTGTTTGCCCGAGAGAATGAGGGGAATGGCTTGGGATTGAATAATAGTTGGAGCTTCAAAACCCATTCTATCTGTTGTGTAAAAATAAAATTAATGAATTATTGTGAGGTTAATGGAATTGAGAATAAAAGAATAATAATAATGAATAACAACCTCGGAGTTGGTCGCATAAGGAAGGATGGAGGCCAAGGCTGGAGAAATCACATGATGCAAATATCCCATTTTCATCCACCATTTTTACTGCACTGCTTCTCAACAATTAACTAGCTAGGGTTTATACCTGCAACCCCCCAACCTAAATAATTGCAATTTGTCATAACTCCCCCTCCTTGTATTTTATTTTATTTTTGCACCACTTATCTTTAACTACTTGATACATTACTACCCCCAACAACAATAATAATACACTACTTGTTAAGGCTAAGCAGGGTCCGAAAACTGGACCGGATCGAAAATTGATTTGGTCCAAAATTCTAGACCGAGGACCGGACTGAAGTGTTCAGTCGAGACCCGGGTCGATCTGATCCGGTCCAAAGAGGAAATATGTTTGGCCTGGTGTGTCCGATTTCTCAGTTAGGTCCGATTCACGGTATATAATGCTCAGCCCTACTACTTGTTTATTTTAAGAGTAAATACATTGTTCGTCTCTAAGCTTATACAAAAAAAAATACTAGTTTAATCCATTAAAAAAAGTATATATCGTGTATGCTTTTGTTTTGCATCTTTATTTAGTCTTTTTGCCTAAGAGCATAGGCATTAAATGTTTTCGTTGGTGTTTTTTCGGAAAACGCTGCACAATGGCGCCACAAGTTGCCAGCTAGGGGTGAGCAGAAAAAACCGAAACCAAATCAAAAATCAAAAAACCGATCGAAACTAGAAATCAATTGTTTGGTTTTTACTTTTTTAAAAACCGAAAAAATTCGGTTCGGTTTCAGTTTTCGTCCAAAAACGGAACCGAACCAGTTTTATTATATAATATAAATAAATAAATAATAAATTAATATTTTAAATTCATATTCATATTGTGGGTGGAATTATAATATATTTATCTTAATGTTTATATGCCTGTTTGTCGTGTACGTGTGCTTATTTGACAATATATTTTATTTATTTAGCATAGTTCTTAGTTATCGTGGTGTTAAGTTGAATCATTAATCGTAGAAATTTAGGATAAACATTATTAGGCTAGATTGACAAAAAAAAGTAAAGAAAAATAACCAATTTTCAACGTAAAACAAGTTTTTTTGGTATAAATTGGCCACACCCAAATATAAACGGTTTAAAACCGAACCGTGCACACCCCTGTATGCCAACCCTTCAAAATAAAGCGGATGTGGTGTCTCAATATTGTGGCTATAAAAAATGGATTTCAAAATGACTAATATGCCCTCACATGAGGAAATTTGGCGTTAAATGAAAGGATGAACAGTGTAAACCATAAGGACGAACGATATACTTTTTCGGTCACAGGAGAAAAAGCTACAGTCAACGTAAACCATAAGGACTAACAGTGTAAAAATTTACTCTTGAATCAATCAATCATTTATTATCCAAACGAAAGAAAGTCTGAATCCAATCATGATGGAGTCAGATCGTCTTGAGAAAGGTTTACTTATTAATCATGATGATGATGATGATGAACAAGAACAAGTATTATACAGTGCTAGTTTCGCAGAAGGCGAAGATGATTTGATTAAGCTCAAGACCATCGAGTGGATCCTTTATTCATTCCTCCTCATTTTCGCTTGGGGCTTCGGCTTCCTCATGCTCCTTTTTTTACCCCTTCGTCGTTACCTTCTTCGTCGTACCATTCGCTCTCAACGCCTCTATCTCACCCCGCATTCCATCGTATACAATGTCTGTCTGCCACTTTTCTTATGGTTCACTGCATGCGTGTCTGGTGACACGCAGGCTGTGGACCTCTTTACTGCCTGCGTGTCATCTTCTGAGTGGCCGGTCATTGGCTGTGGGACCTGATATGGGACCACTTAATAGCTGTTGGCCATTCAGACGGTGACACGCAGACTGTAGACCCTTTTTCTTATTAATCACTCATTGTTTCTATCTCTACTTCTTTCCATTTTAGGTAACTAAACCAGCTGCACTTTGTGTTGGGGTGTTAACAATAGAGAAACATGTACTATTGCATTCTGTTTCCGATGTTGTCGTTCAACAAGGTATACTATCCATCACTAGTAAATAATCATACGTTACATTCTAATTATCTCTTTCTTTGTATTCAGGAGGATTTTTACAGTCTCGTTATGGTGTCTACTCCGTTAGAATTCTAAACGCAAGTCACACTATTATTCAAATCCAAGGCGTTGCCAATCCTAACGACTTCAGAAAGGCTGTTTTGACGCGCCTTTCGAATGTCACAAATGAAACCTTTCACCAAGATGTTGCTTCTTCTACAAGAGTATCCCACGCGCCGGTAACTTACTGATCTCTCAATCATCATTTACTAACCCCCGACCGGTTTTACTAAGCCTTTTGCACACTCATATGTACTTACTTCAGATAATTTCGTCTTTGTATGTACTTGTTAGTTGTCTCCCTTAAAAGCACCAACGCACGATACTATGCTTGCTGACTTTGCTCTACTACAAAAGCTAGACCAAGTTGGCAAGTCTCTTAAGGTAAATTACAACCCGCCCTGTCCTTCAGTATTCAAATACTGTGCTTCCGATTCGGCTCTAAAACTCATTACTTCTCATCTTTTGTTGGTGTACATTGCAGAGAGTCCAGTCATTGATCGAGGAGCGACAACAGAAAACATCTCAAAGTAAAGACTGAGGTCGGTAATCTTATTGCCCTTATTGTCATTGTAGTATGCATTTGCATAAGAAATTTGGATTATTCAAATCATATGCCTAAACTGATATTTCATATGTTCATTGTAAATCTCTTGTATTCAGTTGGTTACATCATCGATGATTTTTGGTTTAATCGTGGTGATACCTTATTAAATTGTATAAGATAAATGCATATTTCTACTTGCTTGTTTAAAAATGACCCTTTTATATAGGCCATCTGTCTTGTCAGGAATCTGTGATGTGCAGCAGACCAAAGTCCTAAAATGTAACCTGTAACGTGAGGCTGTTTTGAAAATTTATGAGCCTAGTTTATTCTTTGAAAAGGATGCCTATTTTTTTTTAACGACTTCAATGCGATTGCATGAGGATACGCTTGTGTATGTACATGACATATTGGCAAACGGTCTCATTTGTTTGTTAAGACTCTGCATCTATCTTTCCCGGTTTGTAACCTACATGAGATTTGAGAAAATAACTTTTGATGTCTAAATAAAAATGGTCAAAGTCAGAGATCTACACTCTCAAGAAGCTCAAAAATGCAAAACGAAGAACTTTGCGTATCTGCTGACGACTATTTCTAAGACAAAGTTTCATGTAAATTACTTGATTTACCTCATACGTTAATGTATATGAACACTAACAGATCAGCAGATGTTAGGATGCAGAACAACTATTTACATATGGGAACATGGTTATATTTGCTTGTACAATAATTTGCACCTATCAGTCGTCAATGGGGATGTCCCTACGAATCGCCTCCAGTGCGAGTGTAAGTTGTTTGAATGATTGTAGTAAGTACATAGAGTGTGGAAAAAGGTTAGCCGCACATGAATCATTCTTGTTCATTTTAAATGTATGCAGAGCAATGGAACGTGGGGTAGACAAAGGTCTGTTTATACATTATGTTTGTCTGTGAATTCCCTTACACTACCTTATACCTTGTCGATGGCATGGCTTTACACCTATCTAATTATACATGAGACTAGACTATGTAATATGGAAGGTCAAAGCTTCATCAGAGTCTCAAAGACTTGAGCATCCAGTGAATAGATAGGCATGGTATATCAGTTAAAAGATATGGACAATGGGGTTTGGTTTGTGGTTAATGAGGATTATGTTAGTTGACTGATATGAAGGACTAACAAGAGTTGGTAGTGACATGCAACAAAGAAGTAAATTAAGCCATGTTTGGTCTACCAATTCTTTGATTTTTATAACCATTTTCACCCACAACTACTAGCTTTAACAAGTCATGTCATTGTTATTTGCTTAATAGACAAACAAGTGAAAAGCTATTGGTTTCTTGAGTAGCATCCTAACTAGTCATACAATTGTATAACAAAAACAAGACAAAAATTCTAGTGGTTGAGCGATTTTAACACAACTACCTAGGTTTTGTTTGTTCTATTTTTTTATTAAGGTCCCTAATGTCTGCGTAGATATATGATTTTAATTCCTAGATAAGAAGTTTCTTGTTCTTTATATGTTGAAATATCTGTCTGAACAAATGTTTTTATAGAAATATCAGTGAAGAAAGAGTTTATAGGCTATGTTTGGCGACGGGCTTACAGGGTTTGAGCTTTTAAAATAAGTCGGCTTATAAAATAAGTTTTGTTTGTCACACGGGCTTATTGAGGTTTATAGCGCTTATGGATGTCTTTATAAGCCATAAGCCTCCATAAGCCCAAGCCCATTGAAAAAAAAGTTTATAACTAGTCAAATTACTTAGGCTACCCGCTATAAAGAGGTCGACCGACTCGATCGACGCCGCTCCCGGTCGATCGCCTCTATAGTGGCTTGGTCGGTCGTTGCATGTTTTGGTCGAACTCGATTGTTGGAACGATCGTTAATCGTGTAGGTTTATTATCACTTTTCCAACAGTAAATGTTGTTTAAATATAAAAAAAAACTTTTTAACTTTTAAAATTTAAACACTTTGAATAATTATGTAATGTTTTTTATTTTATTATGTAATGTTTTTATTATTAATGAAATTTAATTTTGTTTAAAAACATTGGGGAAAAAAATAAAGGTCGCCTTATAGTGGCAAAAAGTCGTCTGTAGGTCGCCGGAGAGAGAAAGCTAATGTGGCAGGGGAAAATGTAGGTTGATGCAGGTCATTGTAGTGGGTAGCCTTAAATACCCTTCAAAATATAATGAATTATCACACAAAAACTAGAAATATATGTGAATTTAATTTGATATAGTTTTATGTGGTTTTACATTAATAAGCTTCAACTCCAACTAATTCGTCAAACAACTTTATAAAAATATAAAATTCAGCTTTCGACTTATAATAAAAGCTCCAGCCCTAACCCCAGCTTCAGCTTCAACCTCATCCCTAATTTATTGCGCCAAACATACTCATATGTCTTTTAATGTTAAGTCATGTTTCTGTTTTAAGTTTATAACAAACAAAGTATTAATCGTCTTATCAGATTAAGTAATTTTCTCAATTAATACAATTAAGTCAAAATTAAACAGCACCTTAATCATAATACCGTTTGGTTTTTGTTTTTTATTTTCTATGTTTTTCCTTCATTTTTGTGGTCAAGATTGTGTGCTATAGTGGAAAAAGAGGCTGTTCAACCATAGTTAATTAGTAGTATAATTTTCATAAACCAACATATGGGACAATAGACCAATATTCAAATATGAACCAATGAGATAAAATAAAAACATGCTAGAAAAGGTACTAGTTTAATGAAGTTGATTTAGCTCATTTTGGTAGCGATTATTTTAGAGCGTTTTAAATGCAAAGCTTGTTTAACAATAAGTAACTAGTATTTGCATTTTGCGTAACTGTTCTTATTTAAAACACTTTTTAATGAAGCATTTGAATCTTGTTGCTAGTGTTATGCTTATGTCATTACACATATACTCTCAAATCTATATAATTATATTTTATTTTAATGTGTATATGTCCTTTTATATCATTTTACATGCCATAATTAGAGTTATAGCTTTGTTACTAAATGGTTTTATTAAAAAAGATACCTACTATCAATTGCTACTACTAACTACTATCACTTTTCTTACGTTTCGTCAAACATACACTTAGTTTTTTTTTACTTTCTGGTTTCTCACACAAAATTAAACCAACCCATAGGTAGGGCTGCAATTAAGCCAAGCCGAGTTCGAGCTTGACAGGACTTGAGCTCATCTCGAAAATCACAAGTTAGGCTCGAGCTCGGCTAGATAGCTCGACAAGCTTTAATCATCAAAGTTTCAGCTCGGCTAGAGTAATGTTTGAATAAGGCTTGAGCTCGGCTCAAAAAGCTTGAATTTATTCAAAAATATTGTATTCGATGGCCAAACTTAT
Organism: Tanacetum coccineum; assembly: GCA_026074375.1. NCBI lineage: Eukaryota > Viridiplantae > Streptophyta > Magnoliopsida > Asterales > Asteraceae > Tanacetum > Tanacetum coccineum. The sequence goes on from BQNB010029844.1 coordinate 25,307, forward strand.
CAATAAGGTCAAAAAATACGTGATGGGATCAAGAGCAAAGAATTTACATAAAATATTTGAGCATTACAGTCTAAAAATCCTTCTACAATAAATATTTAACTAGTGTACTAATACTCACATTAGCATTTACGTTGTTCATTGATGTGTCGTTCTGAATAGATATTTTATGAATCAAGTTTTACTATTTATTTTATGCCGACTATACCTAAAAACAACACTTTAACGGGCAGTGTATCCGGTCAGATGGAGTTTCGTGATAAGTAGGGTGTCGATCACTAAGAGCGAGAGCGTTAATTCCTAATTCTATCAGTATTTTAGTTATCTAAGTTAGACCTAAAACTAATGCAAAAGGGGGGTTTTCAGCCTGAGAGACTGGCACAAGGTTTAGTTATCTAACCTAAGGTTTTGATGACAAGTAAAGCAATAAACACACACAAGAAGACAAACAAACGATAAAGAAGCGGTCGAGAACTAATGTAAGGAAAACGTATCAACCAAGTAATCCGATAAAACGCAGGTTTGTTTATTTAGTGCAATGATTGTCTTATCTCGAAAGGGGCAATATCGATTCCTTAGACTTACATGAAAAAGGCGTTAGGCGGTACTATCTTCCTAAACCAAGACAACGCTTATCCTGTCACAATTAGACGCAACGCATAAAGCAAGCATATTGTTGATTATAATCTATCTTATGAAGAATTAGAAAATGGTGCTCTTACAAAACCCTAGCCATAGAAGACTTACCCACTTGCCCGTTTAATAACGGCCCTTTATAAACTAGTAGTCCCACTGTCGATTCCTTACAATTGATCAGAACGAACTCGTTGGTACCCAAGGACCCCTTAGTGGCACTAACAAATGCACACAATCAAAGGGCAAAGATAGTGATAGAGGGTGTCATTTTATATACACATTACGGAGTCGTTTAACAGGGGTGGGGGGGGGGGGGGGGGGGGGGGGGGGGGGGGGGGGGGGGGGGGGGGGGCGTTTGTGAGCATTAAACGGGGGGAACGGGGGGGGGGTCGGGGGAGGGGGGGGGGGATAAGGTTTGATGGATGGGTGGTAATTTGGTGTAGGTTGAGAAGGTGGTGGGAGAGGGTTGGGTGGGTTGTTGTATAGTAGGGAGATGGGGATGTTGTTTAGTATTGTAGTTTGTAGGTAATTATAAAAATTTTATATTTTTTTGGAATAGTAAGGATGTTTGTAGGAGATATTGTATAAGGTAAAGTATATTGTTGATTAGCGATCAGAATTTTGGCGTCGGCTCATAAAAATAGCCGATCTTTTAGGTAATCTAGAAGTTATTCCGGTGTATCGAAGGTAAAATACCATTCACGTGCTCGTGAGGTACCATAATTGTTTTGAATCATAAAACTCCTCATATACAAACTGATCGGATTTTGACGATTCAACAGCTCACGCGTTCAGAACGAGAAAATCTACAACCACGTGAAAGATGTCGCTGAAGGCGTCACATGTTATTCGTGATGCCGTCACAAAGGTCGGTTAGGGTTTTGCCTATAAATACAACCTCATAACTTTGTTTTTATCAATCCCCAAACCCTAAGGCCGACTAAAGGGTTTGGGTAGGAGTTTTTCCAGCAACTTAGAAGACTTAATTCATTCCATAAACATCTTTTAATGGTTTGATTATCATATCTATATTAATTCATGTCTTTAATTCCTTTTGTTGATTATGATTTATATTGCTATGAGTATGCTTAGGCAAATTCCAAACTGGTATTATTGATTTGGGGATTGCATCACCTTGTCATTAATTGATTAATCTGGTTGTTTATGATAGATTCAAATTAGTCAATTGATTATAGGTTTATAATTCTTGTTTCTATTGCTACTGTTGATGGGATTGTGCATGTTAGGCTCTAGAAAACCAGCTTTTGTCTGTATCGTTGTTGATATGTCTAGGGAAACATGATTGTGTAGAAAGGATACCATTGGGTAACAGTCTTCATACTACCTTGCCCCCTAATATGGTTGATCCACTCTTAAGATATTTCACATGCACTTAGTATACCCCTATGGGGCCTTGTAATAGTCTTCATACTACCTTACTTGTGCGTTGCTCTAGCGGAATACTAAGTAGACGACGGGTTCGTGTAATCCGTTCATGACCCAGGAAATACTTACACATTACATCTCAAGTGTGACAAGGCAATAGGTAGAATTAGATAGCTAGCAAGGAGTAGTGCATCTCAAGTGAGTACGCTTCGTTGAATAATGTTCTTGCAATTTGATTAGAATTAGTAGTTAATTAGATTAAAACAAACCAACTCTCAAAACCATAAGTTTACTTGCTTTCTATAAAACATAAAAATACAAAAATAATCTTCCTTCAACCTTTAGACCTTAGTGAACATTCGATCCGGCCTTCACAATGCTATTCCCCTAGAGAACGATAACAACCCCTGAGCCTTGCCTATACTACGCTACAACGATTAGGTACACTGCCTAGGGAGTTGTAAAACTTCTTGTAGAAATCCTACGACGACCTCAAATCAAGTTTTTAGCGCCGTCGCCCAAGGAATAGCGTAGGTTTCGGATCCTATCTAGCTTAGGTCTACTCACAAGATTCTTATCAAGTGAGATTCAATTTCTGTCAATTATCTTTCTTCTAGTCTATATTTTCTTTGTGCCCTTTGTTTTGTAAATCACTCTTTCGTTCACTATCATGATGTATGAAAGAGCACCAACCAACCCTTTTCAAAACCTACCACGAAACAAAACCTTCCCATTCTAAAATAATATCTTGATGTTCTAACAACATCAAGATTAATCTCTCTACGATGCATGGACTCGTTTCAAAAACTTAATCCAAATAGTCCTTCATCATGGCCTCGATTTATGGTCCTTGGCTTAATTCTTTTGTGGCCATGTCGATAGATATACCCAAATAGACATTGACCATGCAGCAGGTGGGAACCTTAGGGTATTAAGTGCTGAAGAAGCATGAGAAACCATTGAGGATTGTGCCCAATGCGATAAACATTGGAAAAACCCAACTAGTATTGTTCCTGACCAAACAATAGCAAATTTAAAGACTTAATTAGTTGAGAATGAAGTGGTTAGAGTTATGGTACCTAAGTGCACGACATGGTTAGATGATGTGCCTATAAGAGATCTAAATACGATAGAGGATAAGGTGGATAATCCAAGCCCACAAAGTTCCCCACAAGTCCTCCTATCGTTTGAGGTATACACACCGCCCGTGACTCACCCGAAAGATATAGAAGAAACCATAGGAATCCTGATGGAGGTAGAACCTTTAGACCACATAAAACTAGAGGATCTAAGCTTGGGTACTAGCACTCGTGACCTCTTTCTTAGTTCTAAGGGATTTCCTAGTGTTGATGAACCGGGGCCTCAACTTTTACCCAATTTTTCACCCTTAGATGTAAATCTAGGTTACAAAAGAGGAACCGACCCACCCATCAACCCATATACTCCGGATAGTTTTAGGATAAAGATAGTAAAACCCTTGACCATTCATACACCACCTTCACCCCACGTGACATACCTCCATCAAAATGGTATGTATCGCTACTATCACCCACACTTAACCTCAAGTGTAGGGGAGACCCACCTTATACGCGTCAAATAAGCGTAGAGTCAGGCTCGTGACTAAAAAAAAAACGCTTTTTGAGTGGCAACCTAATACTTTAAATTAATGCAATTAGGAATGTCGTGTGTCTCGTGTGTCTTTTGTGTTTGTTTTGAGTCATATGATTACGTTAACTGTTTTTCATGGTTTTTTGCAGTAATTCATACAGGAAATAACTCATAAGATTGCGTACAGGAAATTTTTCATCAAAAACAAAAATTGAATTTTCTCATAGCGTGGAGACGGCGTCACGATTTGCATGTGACGCCGTCAGCTCATCTATTCTGACGACATCAGGATTTTCCTGACGGTGTCATGAGCCCAACTACAGAATATTCGAAATTTTTAAGTATTTTTGAAAATATAACTTGTGCAATATTTAATATTTGTAATTCTTTTATAAACCTGCAGAAAACCACGATTACGTTAACACATTCATCATATCTTTATTGCTTTCATAGAGTCTAAACTTAGTTAATAAGGTGGTATTTATCATTCAACCATGGATTTTACGCTTGGTGTAGTTGTCTTTGTCTTTGATTAAAGGTTATATTTGATGAGAAGAAGCTTGGAAGTTCTTAGGAAGTTTCATTGGATGATTCTCGGAGGAAGATTTAACCAGTTTTCGCAGGTTTCTTCTCCATTATTGAGCAAACCAGGGGAGTACTAGTTCCTTTTCCTTGTTTTTTTTCCCTTTATTCGCTTTTACGGATACTTCTATAGAACATTGGGGACAATGTTCAACTTAAATTTATAGGGGAAAATAAGCTTTAGAAACTATTATTTCATTTGCCATTTGCTTTGTCCTTAAAATGATGGGTAATATATCGAAACATAGCATAAAAGGGTAATTTTTACCCAAATTTAAATTTTTTTATGACACATACCGACGAAAATCGAGTATTAATAGCGTCTTTATGGATAGGAATTTATATGACTAGCACAATAACCCTTAGAACTCCACCCCAAAATGTGAGGTTCTCAAGATGGGTAATATATCAAAACATAGCATAAAAGGGTGATTTTACCAAAATTGTTACGACACACACCAATAAAACCGAGATTATACTGAAGCGTCCCATGGATAGGATATTATAATGACAAGCACAAAATACCGTCCAAAATTCCACCCTCCACAATGTGAAGTGCGCCTGAGATAATATACCTTTAGCTGTTCGAGTTAAAGAGGTAGCAATCATGTGTTCTATTCTGTCGTTACGGATGTTAGCAGTTTTGTCCGCCATGTCTAATACATTGTATCATTTATTTTAGGATTATGAGAGTGTACCGGTAGCATATTAAATTCTAGAACTTCTTTTTGTGATGCATCCTGAGACCGTGCATAGTATGTATTAGGATTTGCTTGATAAAGCATTAGGATTAACCCAGTTTTAAACCTGAAATTGTTATGATGGTCACAGCCGATCATATAACTACCCACCCCCTTTCCCAACACTCACCTTTAGTGCAGATACCCATGTAAAAATACCCTCGCGAGCTATCCTATGTCACGTTCTTGTTAAATTTCTATTAATCCCGGACTATTAATGAAGAGCATTGTCACCCTTAAACCAATCATTACACCCAAAAAGCCTTAGCCAACCTTATATGTACTCGCTCTTAGTACATTTATTGTTGTTAAATCCATGTTAATTACTGATACACGATTGCTATGTCCTTATCCTTGTATAATACAGTTTTTGGGACAATTGGATTCATGGTAGTAGTTATTTCACACGGAAGAATGGGGAAGAAAAAGTAAAGTCCACTACCCCATAGATTTGACAAATGATCTCCATGTTATTTTTTGATCCCCTCAATTTGGGTCGTAGTTAATTGTACGAGCATGGCAAAACTCAAGTGTAAGTGTTACGTGTTATAAATCCCCATGATGAATTATGTTAATAAAAAAATGGAGAAAAAGAAAAAGAAAAGATTGATGTAGAGTTATGTATAAATCTGTCGTCTGGAGTCTGCTTAGCAACCAACCAACGTGTATTCGTGTAAGTAATTAGCTAACCCTTCCTCCCCAAATTCACCCAAAGTCACCACCTAAATGTATCTCCAAACTGTTTTCACGTTTTCCATATATGTAATCTACACCTACACCCCACAACCCTTTAAAAAGACCTCTTAGATAGTAATGAATAATACTTGCACCTAGCGGTGGAGGTTTGATCTTTTACCAAGCCTATGGTAATTTATTTGCTATGACAGGTAATGAGTGTGATTTTTTGTTTCCCCCATATGTTATAAATTCCATTATACATCCTGTAGGAAAGAGAGAATTCCAAACTCTTTATAGAGGGTGCTAGTATATACTTTATGCTTTTAATTATGAGGTCTAAAGTTGTGTTGTAGAATATTTTTAAGATATACGTAAAATGGCCCTCATATTGTGAATTGTCTTGATAGAAAAGCCCATTTGCTTGAGGACAAGCAAATCCCAAGTGTAGGGGTATTTGATGAGTGGGCATTTTATACACCTTATTTGGATCGTTTTAACCCCCAAAATCATGTGTTTATGCCCAAAATAGGTACTTAATCATTCTTTTTCAGGTATTTCTCATTTGGAAGACATTTTGATGAATTACATGTGACTTGGGCTCATTTGGAGAATAAACGGACGAGATTACGAACCAACACCAAGACTCTTGAAGATTTGTGCTCACAAAGCCTAGAGACGGCGTCACAAGCTATACACGACGCCATCACAACTCATCAAGTGAAGGCGATACAATTTTCATGACGGCGTCAGCCCGAACCGACTCAATTACAGATCTAGAAGATTCATCTTACGACGGCGTCACGACTAAAACATGACGCCGTCGCGTTATTTTTCCTATATATACAAACCTGAATTTAGGGTTTTAAGTGTGTAACTTTAAAATAAAAAGAGGGTACGAACCCTAGTTCGTTTAGCAGCTGTAAGAGATGATTTTAGGGCCTAAAAACCATATTGTACCTCTTCCAATTCATGTTTTAATCAAGTAAGGTTTACTTAATCATTAAATATGTTTATTGTGTCTTTGTATTGTTCTTGCTTATCTTTTTAACATGGCTTGGCAAACCTCCATTGGTTTTATTTATGATTGGTATGAACCTGGGGGGAGAATGTAGATTCTTAGTGGTGTTCTTCATGTGATGATAAACACGTTAGAGTCTAAAAAACTATTCTTTATTTGTATCGTTGTTGATATGTCTAGGGAAACATGATTGTGCAGAAAGGATACCATATCTGGTAACAATCTTATCTTCAAAACTACCTAGCCCTATATGGTTGACCACTTTTAATATATTTACACATCACTTAGTAACTACTAAAGGTGTAGCGTATAGCGCAGACTTCATACTACCTTGCATGCGCGTTGCTCTAGCGGCATACTAAGTAGACAGCGGGTTCGTGTAATTCGTTCATGCTTTAGGAAATAGTTACATAGATCATCACGAGTGTGACAAGGCAACAACACTAGGATAAGCAATCTAGGGAGTAATACATGATTAAATAGACACAATCTTTTATCTTATTGTTATCACCATTAGTTTAGATTATTATTTAGTTTAATAGCTAAAACCAAACTTCTCTCCAATTATATGATTTTACTTGCTTTCCATAAAATACAAAAATACAAAAAGAATCTTCCCTCAACCCTTAGAATTCTGTTAGACCGTGATCAAACCTTCCCAACCTATTCCTCGAGTGAACGATAAACAACCCCGCGTCTTGCCCATACTACACTACAATGATTTTGTGCACTGCCTAAGAAGTTGTAAAACTTCTCGTGTAGAAGTCCTACGACAACCGTACATCACTAAAAAAACTGGGCAATTGTAATTCTAAATTTTACTAAAGCGGGCATATTAAATATCTTTAAGGATAGGATATGTTTTAATTTACTTTGAAAATACCGATGGTCGACCCACCCTTTTACCCATCCCCATAAATAAAACTACATCTTTTATTTTGCCATTTCAACCACACATACCTCCATGGCTCTATTTATGCATCACCCATCACAACTTTCCTAAGGCTAAACGTAATGGGAGGGTCGACCTCGGTCGGTCGTCCCATGTGGCAGTACACAGACGCGTCCCCCCCAATACTAGACCCAATGTAGACGCGTCCCCCCTAGACCTTTTGATTTGTTGGGTCGGTCACACGACTGAGTAAATGGGGAATATTTCCGTTTGATTTAAACCCCCAAAAATCCAAAATCTAGCCGTTTGATTTTATAAAAAAAAAAAAAAATTACCCCCTTTTTTCCACTATAAATTCAACCTATTTCTACCCATTTTTCACACAATATTTCTTACAATTTATACTACAAAACTCAAACAATGTCTAACAAAAATAAAACACCCAAATCCCGACGTCAACAAACCGTTCCAACAAATACCGACCCTAACTTTATGTTACACGGTCAATCCCCACCGGTTCATTTTACTCACGGCGGAATCCAATACCTTTCCCCACCAAATCCGTATTCCGTTCCTTGGTATACCCAACAAGCGCAAAATCAAATTTATCGTCCACAACGAGCATCACCGCCGCCAAGCCAATCTTCTCCGATCCCGGCTTTTAATCTTGACGATGACAATTTCGAACCTTTATGGGCTTCCGCTTCTCAACCGTTCCAACCCTATTCGGAAGGTCCATCCCAACCGGTTGAAAACGACTCTCCCGTCGAGGAAGTTGAGCCCGTGCAACCAAAACGAAAATATACAAGAAGATCAAAACCTACCAAGAAGAATGACAAAGAGTTCGTCGAACCGTGGACCATTGAGGAGGAGATAGCTTTGTGTAAAGCTTTCGTAGCGAAGTCGGAGGATAGCGTCCAAGGAAATGGCAAAAAAGCGGCAGGGTTTTGGAGGGAAGTAGCTGAGCGCTTTCACGAAGAAATGGGCGAAGACAAAAGAAGCTACGATTCTGTTAACTGCAAATGGAAAAATAGGATTCGTCCTAAGGTTAGTCAATTTTGTGAGATTTATAATAGTGTCCGAGATAGGCACCAAAGTGGGTCATGTGATAATACTGTCTATCAAGAAGCCGAGCTCGAGTATCGTACTATTTACAATGCTCCTTTTACATTGACTGAATGTTGGAAGATTTTGAAAGACCATCCTAAATGGAAAAAGGTTGAAATGCCAAAGTTTTATAAATCCAAACAATCATCTTCCAAAAAATCGAGGACATCAGAAAATACGTCACAAGGAAATTCGGATTCAGCACACATTGGCGTGAATCTAAACGATGAAGCAGCTGATTCAGAGGATGTAGAAGCTCAAGAGGTTCCTGCACCAATTGGCCGAGACCGGGCTAAGAAGAAAGGATCATCATCTGGTGCTCGTTCGGAAACTTCAATTGCAGGTGATCCTAGTCTTGTTGACGTGTTGCTTAGTAAATTCACAATGGCTGCAACGCCGTTTTTTACGCAGAGGAAGGAGTCATCCTCTGAGTATTTACGAATTAAAGAGCGTGAATTGGAACTGGAAGAACGGAAGCGCCAGGAGCAAGGAGAATTGGAGAGACTGAGGATTGCACAACGTGATAAAGAATTAGACCTCCAACAAAAAATGTTCGAATTTCAGCAACAACAAAAATTCGAGGAGGACCTCAAGTATTACAATGAAGATCATGATCATTTAACTGGCAGAGCTTTATCTACGGCGTTGTTTTTGAAGAAAAAAATCAAGGAGCGTTGGAATTTAGACTATTAGTTTTTAGTTTTCGTATTTTAATTTCAGTATTTGTATTTGTAATGTTTAATTATTTATTAATGTAATGTTTTAAAAAAAAATTGTTCGGTGTCCTCTGCGGTCACAACTACGTGTGTTTGGTCACTGTGTGGTCTTCTAAGAGAGAGAAAGCTGAGTTGGCACTGACGTTGCGGTGTCCTCTCGGTCACCACTACATTCAGTCTAATTGCTTCTATGGTTAGTTGTAAACTTGATGGTTTACTACTATTTTATAATTCTTGCTTCATCTAATTTCTTCAGTCAATAGTAGTTTCAGCTTCGGTTTCTTGATTTACATGTCATCCATCGCATGTATGTTTTTGTTGTCGGTATTGTTGGTAATATCAATATTATCGTGTTTTTTATAGAATCATTCAAGTGTATGATGGGGCTTTTGAACACTTTAGCATGTATTTGACCAACTGTGAGCTAGATACATATTATAGGTTTCGAACTTTAATTTAATGAGGAGCATTTTTATGAAATTTTACAACAGAGGCTTTAGTTTTACTTCAACATAAGCCATTATGATGCATAAAATTAAAAATGAAGATATGATAATGACAGTTTCATAGTTTCTGGAAGTTATATAAGTAACGGCGTGGGAAATTGTTAATTTATTCTTTTGCTTTTATTAAGTTCTTGTTTATACGAGTAATGTATATTTGTTTCACTTGTAGTATCGTGATATAACTAAACTGGTTGTTGTATACTGGCAGGTAATGGCTCGACTTAGTTTAACTACACGCAAACGTAGACAGAAGAGAAGGGTATTTTGGAACTTGGTAACGACAACAATTGCATTCGTTTTAATGTCAATTTGGGTGTTAATACTCAAATACCAAAGGAATAAACCACGCATTGGATCATCTTCATAAAAAATTGATCGATACTTAATAATGCATAGACATGTTTATGAAAGTGATATTATGTCAATATTACAAATTATGATGACTCGAACTTGCTTTAATAAATTGTGTCACATGCTTGAAACATTTGGGGTCTAAGACCAACTAGAAATATGGATGTTGATGAACAAGTTGCCATTTTCCTACACATTGTTGCTCATAATGCAAAAAACCGGGTCATGATATGCCGCTTTCATCATTGCAAGGAAACAATTAGTAGATTTTTGCTAGAGTTTGCAATGCGGTCATAAGATTGCATCCACGTTTGCTTAAGAAACCCAAAACTGTTTCCGATAACTCTACCGATCAAAGATGGAAATGGTTCAAGGTATGTTAATAAGCTTTTTGTTGTTGTTGTTGATAATCTTTGATAACTTCTTGTTGTTTGCAAATTTTATGTTGTTTTTTAGCTACTGATAACATGTGTTTTTTTTCTTCTTATGTTGATTTTAGAATTGTCTGGGAGCTTTAGATGGAGCATACATCAAGTGTTTAGTACCACTAGAAGACAAACCTAGGTATATAACAAGAAAGAATGACATTGCTACAAACGTGATAGGGGTGTGCTCACAAGATATGCAATTCATTTATGTCTTAGCGGGATGGGAGGGTTTGGCCGCTGATGGTAGGGTGCTTCGAGATGCTCTTTCTAGGTCACATGGATTAAAGGTTAAGACCGTGTATGTAAATATATGTTTCACTTTTGTAGCTAAGACTTGTTGATTGTGTAGTAACTATTATCAAACTGTAACTGTAGGTTATTACTTGGTTGATGCGGGATACACAAATGGAGAAGGTTTTCTCGTACCTTATAGAGGGCAAAGGTATCCTTTGAATGAATGGCGTGATGGACATCAACCAACTACGGCTAAAGAATTTTACAATATGAAACATTCATCCGCAAGAAATGTTATAGAAAGGTGTTTCGGTATTTTGAAGGCGAGATGGGAAATCTTAAAAGACAACTCATATTATCCGGTTGAATTAAAGATTAAGATCATAATGGCATGTTGTCTCCTCCATAACTCTACATAGACAAGAAATGCCAATTGATCCGTTGGAGATCGATTTGAACCGGATGAGGGAGCCGAAGACATTGGAATTGGACAAAAATATGATAATATTGCTAATGTCGAGACTTCAAATGAGTGGACTTCATTTCGAGATAATTTAGCACAGTCTATGTTTGAATCTTGGAATAATGCTTGATCGATGTTAACATTAACTGTAATTTTTTGACGGCAACCATTTACTAACGGATAGTTCTTGTACTACGTTTTGTGGTTTATGAGTATGGTCTGTTTACTAATTTATTCATCAAAATTAGTTTCATAGATTTATGCCATCCAAACAGGTTTTCGCATTTTAATCCTCTCAGAATTTATAATTGCTCAAAATTTAAAATTTCACCATTTTAAAATCTTGAACCAAACGCCCTCTAAGTAGATTGAAAATTTGGGTTGCGATTTAGGCTTAAAAGGGGTGTTTGAAATTGAGAATTAAATATATTGTTGTTGCTATTGTTAAAAGGTGGTCGATAAATTAAAAGGTGGCCGGAATTATTGAGATGTTGCTGGAAAAAAAGAGATTGAAAATGAAAGATGTTGAAGATGGAGGTAATTTTGTCATTTAACCTTGCCACGCAGGATTTTAACTTGTTATTCTAAGTTGTAATATAGGGAGTAACGTAAATAACCGGTCACACAAACTTGAGTAACGTGGATAAACAAAACGAAACTCTAGTTACTTGGTCGATAATTTTCGTAAACTTTAGTAACATCTTTGTATATTAACTCATATTAAAAATATCTATTTTAAAAAAAAAGAAAAAAAAAAGTACAAGCACTCAAGCAACCACACATGTGATTTTGGATTGTACCATTAAAAAATCTTAGAAGGAGGAGTGTCGTGACATGAGTATCTCGCCACTGCCTACGTGGCACACACTCTCTCTTCTTCACTTGCTAGCCACCACACCAACATGTCTAGCCATCTCCAATTTTTTGATATCTCACCATGATGGTGAGTCAAATAAGACAAAAAAATTATCTTTTTTTATTTTATTTTTATAAATGTATATGTTTGTGTGTGAGTGGTGGGGGCCAAAATAAGGATATAAGGGTGTGTTATGAGAGAATGGGTATTTTTGAGTGGGAGTGAGATGCTGATGTGACAGGCAGTGGGGCCCAAATGAAGAGATGCATTTCGTTGCCACACTCCTTACTCTTATGGTACATAAGAGGGTGGAGTATGGTGACGAGATTAACTCGTCAATTCCTACGTGGCTCGCCACTTTGCCTCGCCACCATACCCAAATCGCTCGCCACTTCAAAAAATGGGGTATCTCGTCACTTAGACGAGTCAAGTAACGACAAGGAAAAAAAATAACCGTTTGATTTTTAAATGCGACGGTCGGTTTTTAAAATTTTAAATATATTTTTTTAATTTACACACACTTTTCACTATAAATAACACTATATTTTAACATTTAATATACACTTCTTTACCAAAAACTTCTTATACTTTCAATATTGCAACACATCTTCTGTACAAAAAAAAAATGTCTCAACCACCAAATGAACCCGGTTACTTTACCCATCTTCTCAACTCCAACCCGCAACAATACTCATCTTCTCCGAACCAATCGAATCCGTCTACCTCAGGTTCACAAAACTCAAATTCTTCCTCGCAACATATCCCCCTTTTGGAACGCAAATGTCACCCACGATCAAGCTTATCACGCACAATTGGCGTATCATCAAAATCAACAACACGGCTTTCAAAATTACTCGAATCCAAAAAAATACACAACCACATTTTTTTTCACAACGATCATCACAACCACAATTTTTTTCACAACAATCATCACAGCCACAATTCAAAGTACCACAAGCCAAAGATCCCCGTGATGATAGGCGTAGACTAAAAAAAATGGAAAACAAGCCGTTGTTGATTTGGACGAGGGCGATGATGATAACATGGCATAAAAGAGAGTGATGACCCGTTGGAATCGCGACGAAGAAATCTTGCTAGCCGAGAGTTGGATCGAGCACTCTCAGGACGCCAATATCGGAAAAGACCAAAATGAAGACGTTTATTGGAACCTGATTATGGAAGATTTTAACTCGCGAACTGAAAGTGAACCTCGTACCAAAAATATGATGACGGGAAAATAGAGGAGGATGCATGGTGATTGCCAAAGGTTCAACGCTATTTACAAACATTTAACACGTAAAAGCGGAGAAAGTGATGCTGACTTGGTCGAGAATGCAAAGACGAGTGAGCGATATGGTAATAAAAAAATCCAGTATGTTCACGTGTGGAATATATTGAAAAAGTTCCCCAAATGGAATGCGGCGGAGCCGATTGATGCAGATAATCTCCAAGAGAGCGTCCCGCCGGCAAACAACGGGCCTCGAAAAAGCAAAAATCGGTTGACACGTCGAGCGTCGGGGGGAGCACCGGAGGGAGCCAATCGAAGTCTGTATCGGGGCTTCTATCTCAGGATTATAGACGTAAATGTGAAGCTGTTGAAAGAGCGTACGATGCGAAGAGATAAAAAGAACTAGCGATGATGCATTGTAGAGAGCTGGAGTTTCTCATGCTCGATCATTCGTCGTTGCCGCCTGCAAAACGAGCCATCATTGAAAAGAAACAAGCTGAAATAATGAGAAAATATCCAGACGCTTAATTTAGTTTCGTATTTTTATGTTTTTATGTTTCGTATCGTTTAATTTCTTTATGTTTCGTATTTTTAGTTTATGTTTTTTTATTATGTATTGTATTTTTAATTTTAATGAAATAAATTATGTTTGTGTGAAAAATGAAAAAGAAAATAAAATTATGGGTTGTAGGGCCAAAGTGAGGAGATAGGGGTGTGTTATGAGTGAAAGAGTATTTTTGAGTAGGAAGGGTGTGTTATGAGTGAAAGGGTATTTTTAAAAAAAAGTGAGATGCTGATGTAACAGCATGTGAGGCTCAAATAAAGAGATATATCTCTTCATGACACTCCCCCTCTAAGAAACTAGTTCATACTTAAAGTCCAAATATATCAAAATATTATACTACTAAAATACAACTAAAGTACAACTAGTTAAGCCGCTTAAAATGGAAAATATCTTGTATTGTATGTCATGCATCATTTCACTTCCAAAGAAATCAAACTATTACTCTATATAGTAAAAATTAAAACGAAACTCCAGAATAGTACGGAGTATTACACTTGGGGCTTGTTTGGCTTTATATTTTCAGCATTAATCCCGTTTTTTTAAATGACTTTTTCAAAATAAGATTTTTTTTTCTGTATTAGTACAGTGAAGTAATATTCAAGCACCAACTTATTTTATTAGATGTTTCGGATTCTGCTAGGGGTGAACAGAAAAACCAAAATAACCGAAAAAGAAACTGAACCGAACCGAAAATAACCAAACTGAATTTGTCAAACCGAACCGAAATACAAATTTGGCAATCGGAACCGAAAACCAAATTTAAATAAATATATATTTTTTATATATATTTATGTATAAAAAATACTATTAAAATTTTATTCTAATATAAAAAAATATTTTTTATGCTTGAATTTTTTTTTTGCTAAATATATATGTAATTTCTTTTAATTTGAGTTATCTGTTCGAATTCAATTTCTATTTTCAGTTCGGTTTGATTTTCGAGTTGACAAAAAAAATTAACCAAACTAACCGAATCGAATTAACCGAACAACCCGATAACTGAACCAATCTGCAGCCCAAAAGAAAAAGTTTTGGATAACAGCCCAAATTCAATAGTCCAAAATAAACTTCCCTGATTTCTTTAGTATAAAACACTAATTACCCTAACAAGCAAGATTATTCGCGCGTTGCTGTGGGCATTAGTTTTTCGCGCGTTGTTGTGGGACATTAATTTTTTTTTATTAGATTTATTTTTTCGGTCTCATGTTTAATATTTGTTTTTTTCTTATATTAAATGACAATCGCGCGTTACTGTGGGAATTTTTTTTTCTTATTGTATTTTGTGCGGGTTTATTTTTAATGATATATGGTATAATGCCCGATATAGGGTTTTTTTTTTCAATAAAGGGAAAAAAATTATTATTTTTTTGCCCAGGCCGATAGAAATTCGTAAATAGTTAAAAATGAGAGTACGTCTCGTAAAAAAAAATTCTTATTTTTGGCCAAAGAAGGGGGAGATTATAAAGTTTTTTTTGGGCCGATGAACAGTAACCGAGCCCATTAATTTAGTGGGCCAGAAAAAATGGGTTGGGTTCGAGTGATGAACAGTGCTTAGCGTGAACAGTGGTTTTTGACACCTCTTTTGATAATATTGGTAATTTTATGCAAGCAAGATTACCCGCGCGTTGCTGCGGGCGTTAATTTTTCGCGCGTTGTTGCGGGACGTTAATTTTTTATTTTTATTTATTTATTTATTTACTGCGGGGCGTTAATTTTTCGCGCGTTGTTGCGTGTCATTAATTCTTTTTTTTTTCCTTTAATTTTGTGCGAGTTTATTTTGTCGGTCTCATATTTAATAGTGCGGGTTTACTTTTTGAGTATCGTGTTTAGTAGTTTTTTTTTATGGTCTTACGCGTTGTTGGGTCGCGTTAAAATTTTATTTTTTTTTATTTTTCATTTTTTTTGCGAGTTTATTTTTTTGGTCTCATGGTGTAAAATGACATTGTTTAAGTCAATTCGGAAATGTTACCGCGGGTATTTTTTTATCTGAATACGTCGGTGCTTTTATAACATTTTTTTCCTCCCTATTTTGTGCCGACAATTTTTATTTTTTTTTAATAAAAAAAAATAATTGGGCCGGCCCAAATTTTTGGGCTAAATTTTTTGGGCTTCTTTTTGACCCGCCGTCGTTTAATTTTGTTGTTGCGTGTCATTAATTCTTTTTTTTTTCCTTTAATTTTGTGCGAGTTTATTTTGTCGGTCACATATTATAATAATGCGGGTTTTACTTTTTCAAAGTATCGTGTTACTAGTTTTTTTTTATGGTCTTACGCGTTAAAATTTTATTTTTTAAAAAATTAAAAAAAAAAAAAAAAAAAAAAAAAAAACTAATTGGGCCGGCCCAAATTTTTGGGCCTGTTTAAGTCAATTCGGAAATGTTACCGCGGGTATTTTTTTTATGTCAATGCGTCGGTAGTTTTGTAACATTTTTTTCCTCCCTATTTTGTGCCGACAAATTAAAAAAAAAAAAAAAACTAATTGGGCCGGCCCAAATTTTTTGGGCTTCTTTTTTGCCCAGTACTGTAGCACTGTAGGTGCTACAGTGCTTAAAATGAACAGTGATAAGGGGTCAAAAACGGCGTCGTTTAACTTCACAAATGTGTAATAGTATAATATCAATTTTACACACAACACGCAGCCACAAATCCTCTTTGGTCATCTGTGTTCCGACTAATTCAAGATCCGTTCCGACTTCTTCAAGGTCCTTTTATAAGGGTATTGGGTAGGCTTATTCTCTTGTGTTTGTATAGTTTATCTTTTGAACCGAAAGAGAGAAAAGATAAAACTGTTTTGTTTTGTTTTTTCTTTTTATTTTCGGATATTAAAAAAACAAGTGAATAAATCTATGATGATTTTGTGTTCGGAACTATAAAGAATTGAGCTAATTACTTTTAACACACAAATCTGAGATCTATCTTCTTTCTATGTTTAATGTTTGTTTTTCAGAGTTGGGGAGTCTATATATTACCAACGTACTTTCTTAATTTTACACATCTAGGTAACCAACTTTGAATATTACTAATATAGTCATTCAAACCAGCTAATTTTTGACGATATTGGTAATATGACCTGCAGATTTTTCAACTAAATAAATAATTATTTTTTAATTTCCACTTGGACTTTTATTTTCTTAAAAAATTTCCACTTATACACGGTCATATTACCTATATTGTCACAAATTTAAAAGATTTAATGACTATAATGGTAATATATTTAAAGTTGGTTACCTAGATGTGTAAAGTCAACATTTGAGGTGGTCTATCCAACTAAGTTAAAAAAAAAAAGACGTCTCAGTCATTTTTCATTTCAACCGGCACCTAAACGGTCATATTACCTATATCGTCATAAATTTGAAAGATTCAATGACTATATTGGTAATATCCAAAGTTTGTTACCTATATGTGTAAAATTTAGAAAGTACGTTGGTAATATATAGACTTAATAGCTGTGTCTAATCTTGGTCTCGTTTTTGTTAGATCTAATATATTTTTTTTATAGATCTGTTGTCCTGGAAGTGGTTTTGGTGGTGGTTTATGTTTATTCGTTGGTCTATAGAACAAATATTACATTTAAACGAAACACAAACTAAGGACAACGTTTGTTTAAGATGAAAGATTGGAAAGTATCGGATACGAGATTTTGTCAAAGGTCCTGTTCGTGTATGTACCGGACACCGGTACCGGACACGTATTATATGCCGGAATATATATCGGAACATAGAACCGGAATGTAGGTACAAAGACGGTTAGAAAGCGACGTAGCAATGGCCAAAAGGCGACACGGGAATCACGTTGATACACAATTTGTCTTCATCCCACACGCCAAGCTTGACACTCCCTGGCGCACGTTAGTGGTCCCCCCATATGTCAGTCCCGGACAACCATCCATGACGTCACTAGCCGGGTACAACTTTGGGTAGTATAAATACCCAGACACTTTATTATTCAAGGTGTGTGTGTTTTTACTCTGACAATTATCCTCCTGACAATACTATTCGACTTGTACTAGATCATACTCTTACTCTCACGTCAGAGTTTGGTCCTGGGGTCACACCTGGGGCGAGACTAACGCGTGTCTCTCAGTGTGCAGGTATCATACTGCGGTCCTCATTGAAGCACTCAAGTGCTACCGGAATACTCATAAGTTACCGGGTCAAGAATTTACTTCAACAAATTGGCGTCATCCGTGGGACCCTATTTCCTGAACTACCTCGAGTTTAGAATGACGGGTCCGACACCCGAACCTATCACACCAAACCAATCACCAAGCTTACAAGACCAAATCCTAAACCATGTCTCCTCACTTGAAACACTCATCAGGCAACATAACGAGAAGTCAGGAACACTAATCACACCTATCCGCCTGACCTTCGGGGAGGAAGTGGACACCAACAAAGGGAAAGATAAGGAAAAAGGGGTAGTGGAGGTAGATGATGATCTCAAGAAACCATACAAGGAAGTGCTGGAATCGCCGTTCACCAGGCGAATCATCGAATTTTCAGCCCCGAGTCACCGAATGCCCACAAACCTAAGGGTATACGACGGCTCCACGGACCCAGATGACCACATCTCCCGCTTCGTGGGGGCTGCTAACCAAGGGGAATGGGAAATGCCGGTGTGGTGTAGGATGTTCCAGCAAACGTTGGACGGTCCGGCGAGAGAGTGGTTCGATCGGATGCCCAACGGTTGCATTGACAACTAGGCAAATCTCCGCGAGAGGTTCGTAGAAAGGTTTGCCTTGAGAAGAAGGTGCAGCAAAGATCCCATCGAAGTCTTGAAGATTTTTCGAAATGCCAATGAAATCCTGCCAAACTTTAAGGAACGTTGGACTGAAGAGATGGGGTATATACAGGGCGTGCCCGAGGTTATGCAAATATCAGCTTTCATGAGCAACTCCAAATGCCCGGAGTTAGCAAGGCGATTCGCCGATCAAGTACCACAAACAGTCACCGAAATGATGAAGCGGGTAGATGACTTCGTAAAATCCGAGGAAGCCTTTAAAAGCACTGAATTACCTAAGGGGGAACAATCGGAGAAGGGGCACGGGACGCTGTACAAGGGATTCCGACCTTCACGTACAACACAGGGCGGAGGTCCACCCAGGAGTGAGGGGTACAACGCCTACAATCGAAAGGATCACTACCTACCCTATATGCCACCAAGGCAGCCGGGTCGGAGATATGAAAGTCGAAGGTTCAAAAACCGAAGACAAGAAGTGAATCAGCTCAGCCTGGAGTCCTTAGTTAAAAGACCAAAGGAGATATTGGCCACGAAGCTCCAATTACAACTACCCCCCCCCCCCCCCTCCGCTGGTCGGAACGCCAAAGAAAGAAAACTTGGATAGATATTGCGACTATCACGGGGAAAAGGGGCATTACACTATCCATTGTTTACAATTAAAGAGGCAGTTGGAAATTGCCTTAAAATCCGGAAAACTCAACCATCTTGTCAAGGATGTAAAACAGAGGACAGGAAACCGTGGGAGACAAGGGGGAAACGACGGTGCTAATGGAATGGTTATCAACATGGTGTATGAAGTCGGCAAGAACCGAAAGCGTAAATGCCGAGGCGGACGGGAGGAGGATTGGATGAGCGCACCAATAACTTCCCCCTCAATCCCGTCTGACGATGTATCGGACGAACCATTAATAATTGAAGCAGAGATAGAAGGGTATTTGGTACGAAGGGTGTTCGTCGATCAGGGAGTAGCGGTACAAGTCATGTTCGAGCATTATTTCCGTAACTTATGTCCGACCATTCAAGCCCGAATAACCCGAACTCACACAGAGTTGGTAGGATTTTCAGGGGAGCAATTACTGCCGACCGGAAAGATCGAATTGGAGGTTGTATTCGAAAACGAAGGTCTTAGCCAAAGAACCATGATGAAGTTTACAGTGGTGGAAGTGTCGTCCCCATATAACATTATCCTGGGACGAACAGGAATGAGAGAACTCCGTGTTG
Source organism: Tanacetum coccineum (assembly GCA_026074375.1). NCBI lineage: Eukaryota > Viridiplantae > Streptophyta > Magnoliopsida > Asterales > Asteraceae > Tanacetum > Tanacetum coccineum. The sequence goes on from BQNB010029844.1 coordinate 45,258, forward strand.
TCTCGTCAACTACGCCCGCGATGATGAAGTTCCCTACACCAAGGGGAATCGCAACGCTTGTTCCTCGAAAGGATGCAATCTTCGATTGCAGGCAGATAGAAGATAGGCAGGTTTCCCTCGGGGAATCTCCTGAGGAAAAAACAGGGGAGAAAAAAGAATAAAGCTCAACAGAAGACGTCATGATTAACCCGGAATTCCCGGATCAAAGAGTCACCATTGGAACACAGTTCTCCTCGACTTGCCGAAACCAACTGGTAGAATAATTAAAAAGCAACAACGATGTGTTCGCCTGACAACCATCGGACATGGTTGGCATCCCAAGACGAATTAGCCAACATTCTTTCAGTGTGAATCTAAGCATCACCCCGATAGCATATAAGCGTAGGATTCTGGGCCAAAAAAAAAGTAAGGCGGTGATGAAAGAGGCGGAGGAAGAGCGGGGATATTGAGGCCAGTACGATACCCTACATGGATATCTAATCCGGTACTAGTAAAGAAGGTGGATGACACGTGGAGAATGTGTATAGACTTCAAAAACCTCAACTCAACATGTCCGAAAGATTACTATCCCCTACCGGAGATAGATTTAAAGATAGAGCCGGTGATGGGATTCCCATTCAAATGTTTCTTAGATGCGTACAAAGGGTATCACCAAATCCAAATGTCCGAAGAAGACGAGGAGAAGACGGCGTTCTACACCGATCAAGGCACCTATTGCTACACCAAAATGTCGTTTGGTCTAAAAAACGTTGGGGCAACCTACTAAAGGCTAGTGGAAGGCGGTGGCCGATATGCAATCCCCAAAGAAATTCGAGCCAATCCCAAGAAGACGAAGGCGGTGGCCGATAAGCAATCCCCAAAGACGTTAAAGGAAATGCAAAGCCTAAGTGGGAAGCTCGCAGCGCTAAACCGCTTTTTATCTCGGTCGGTCGAACGTGCCCTGCCATTCTCCGACACATTAAAGAACATCACGAAGGAAAATAAAGATGACTTCCGTTGGACGGAGGAAGCAGAACAAGCATTTTAGGAGTTAAAAGCGGTAATTATGGAACTACCAACGTTAACCAGCCCTAGTCTGAAAGAGACACTATATGTGTATCTTGCTGCTTCCGGAGAAGCGTCATGATGGCAGACCAAAGGGGAAAATAAACACCAATCTGGTACGCATATGGACGCTCCACGAAGCAGAGAGAAACTACGCCCCATTGGAAAAGTTAGCACTATGTCTGATGCACCTATCTCGGAGGTTACGACGATATTTCGAAGCACACCCCATCAAAGTAATAACCAATCAGCCTATTAAGCAGATACTCAACAAGCTGGAGGCATCTGGAAAACTAGCCAAATACGCAGTGGAACTGGGAGCTTATAACATCACATACATGCCGCGGAACGCAGTTAAAGGCCAAGTGTTGGCGGCATTCCTAAACGAGGTCCCAGTCGGAACCAGACAACTAGAAATATGCAGCTTGGACGATGATAAGAAGTTGGAAGAATGGACCTTATTCACCGACGGTGCATCTAGTCTGAAGGGAGCAGGTGCCGGGTTGGTCCTAATCGACCCGGCAGGAACAGAGTATACCTACGCCATTCGGTTGAACTTTGCTAGCACGAATAATGAAGCGGAATATAAAGCGTTGTTAGCCGGACTACGAATAGCAGGAAAGATGAAGGTCCCGACCCTCAAGGTCAAGGTAGATTCCAAGTTGGTGGCTTGTCAATTGAAGGGTGAATTTGTGGCCAGTAGCGACGGAATGGCTAAATATCTGACAAAGGCAAAAGAGCTCTCGGCAGCCTTCAAAAAAATTCTCAATTGAAAATGTACCTCGAAACCAAAATCAGAAAGCGGACGTATTAAGCAAACTAGCTTCGGTTGCGTTCAATCGTCTGACAAAGGAGATACTAGTAGAGGTTTTAAACGCCAAGTCAGTAGAGGCTCAAGAGATAAATGCCATCATTTAGGAGGAGGAAGACAATTGGATGACTCTAATTATCAAATGCATAGAAGAAGGTATCTGGCCGAAGGACGAGAACGAAGCAAGGGCCCTGCAGATGAAGATAAGTCAATACGTGATGGAAGAAGGAATTTTGTTCAAGAAGTCATATCTGTCTCCAATGCTAAGATGCGTAGGTCTGTTGCAAGCAAACTACATAATAAGGGAAGTTCATGAAGGAGTGTGCGGAATGCACACCGGAGCACGGTCGGTGGTGGCAAAAATAATGAGGCAGGGATACTATTGGCCATCTATGCACCGGGATACTAAAGAGGTAGTGGACAGATGCGATTCGTGCCAGATACACGGTCCAGTGCCGAAATTACCGAAGACAAAGCTAACATCTATCATGTCACCATGACCATTCTATCAATGGGGGCTTGACATCCTAGGACCCCTCCCGGAGGATCCGGGAAAACTGAAATACATCATCGTGGCTATAGACTATTTCACCAAATGGATGGAAGCAAAACCATTGGCCAAGATATCAGGTAAAGAAGTTAAAAAATTTGTTTGGGAAAATATTGTGTGCAGGTTCGGTCTGCCGAGGGTAATCGTGACCGACAACGGGACGCAACTGGTAAATGACCCCTTCAAAGGCTGGTGTGAGAAATGGAAGATCAAGCAAATGAACACAGCGGTTGCACACCCACAGACCAATGGCCTCGTGGAGAGAGCCAATAAGTCTCTAATGCTCGGCCTCAAAGCACGTTTGGGTAGAGAGAGGGTAGGATGGGTAGACGAGCTCCCTAACATCCTGTAGGCCCACCGAACGATGTTAAAGACAAGTAATGGCGAAACCCCGTTTAGCCTCACTTATGGGAGCGAAGCAGTAATCCTAGCCGAAATAGGCATGCCAACTTATTGAACCATTCAGTGGAACGAAGCACAAAACAAGGAAGAGATGCGACTGGATTTGGACCTCATTTAAGAAAGAAGAGAGACATCGGCAATTTGGGAAGCAAAATACAAAAAGAAAGTGGAACAGTACTACAACAAGCAAGTCCGTCCGGTGTCGTTCAAAGTGGGAGAATTCGTGTATCGCAGGAACGAAGCTAGTCACGTAGAGAATCAAGGCAAGCTAGGTCCAAACTGGGAAGGGCCATATCGTGTAGTGGAAGCGTATGAAAATGGCTCCTATAAACTATGTACTATGAATGACCGAGAGGTTCCTCACACGTGGCATGCGATCAACCTTCGGAACTGTTTCATGTAATTTCTATGTAATCAATGAAATATGATCCTTATCCATATGGGAGGGAAGGGCGATTTTCCAAAATAATTGTTCCTAGGCAAAAACATATGTGGCTCCTTCGGACGGCTAGCTACCCCCGGAGAAATTTGTAGTCAATGTCTAAAAGAGTGTCCGTCACTATATAACCCGAGTGTACGTCACGGGACGGTTGCCGGATAAACAAAAAGTGACTCCGGGTAGTCAATATCCTAAATTCCCCTAAGCCTCATTAACTAGGGAAGAGCCTTCAATGAAAGGCTACATGCCCGGAGGATAGAAAATGTGTGTCATATTACAGTCCGCAATTCTAGTCGACCTTACGAGGCGACCTGGGGGACGATGGACAAGCTAAAAACAACCGGAATGTTGATGTCCACATGGTAGATAAACTAAACGCGACCGGAGTGTCGATGTCTACACTAAACAATTTAATAAACGACCGAGGCGCCCAAACCCATGTTTATTTATTTATTTTTTATTTTAAAAAGAAAAAAACGAGGATACTAGGAAGTAAAAGGAAGGGGAAGCACACCATATTATTCAAATACATCATATGATTTTCCATTCATTACACATCGGTTACATTTGCTCATGCCGAAGCATGTCGGGTTACATAATCTTAAAAGTTAAACTGTTACATCAAGTGGTGGTCCCGAAAGGGACATCTTCGGCATTCTCTTGATTAGGAGGCGTGGACTTTGGGCAGTACCATCGGTCTGCTCAGTGGCGGAGCCCGGAGTCTTTGTCACGGGGTGAGGAGTAGGAACATCCGGAGAAACTTGCAGGAGGTCGGCCATAGGAAGGAGATAGGAGTCGGCAACCTTTTGAACGTAAGGGTATTGCTTTGTGAAAAGTTCTCGATGCTTCGCCTCCCATGATTTTGAACCCTCAATGTCCAGGTCCTTGGTCCCTGCCAAGATCTCTGCAATCTCATCCTCGGACCTACCCAAGCTAAGCCCCCCAGCCACCCGGCAATAAAGCACAAGCTAACTGGTGCAGCCAAGGTATGCATGTGCTCAACACTGGTATGTAGCCTCTTCACCACGGCAAGTATGAACTCCCGAACGAGCTTTTGACGATCAGCTTCTGCCTGGGCTAACCCAGCTGAAAGAGCGAGCTTTTCACCTTCCAATACTCTGATCCTCTCTTCAGCAGCTTCCAATTGACGAGCCTTAGGCTCAAGATCCTTCTCTAAACTGCGAATCTGTTTGACCTGACTCGAGGCAGTTACTCGCCACTCATCCCTCTCCCTCTCTAGATCTTTTACATCATCCATCAATTCTTTCTCCCGAGACTCACACCCGAAATGAGCACTCTCGATCAAATTAAGCTTATTGGTCAAACCCTCGTTCTCTTGTTCGGTCCTCCTAGCACTCAACCTCAGACGGTCCAACTCCGACAAATGAGCATCGTTACGGTTCCGCAGGTCCACATAATCATGATTCAGTTGTTCGTGACTTTTTAGAAGTTCCCCTTGAGCCACCACGGATTGCCCTAAGGTCTGATAAGCACGGCTAATAACCTCCACGTTGGAAAGAGCACCCAAAAATTTATCCTCGGCCGGAGTAGCCAGATGGGAAACCAACTCCTTGCAAGCACGAAAAGTGCAGACACGGAGGTCATTACGAAGCCCCTAGTTAGGCACATACCGATTCCCCACCGGCTCATCCTCACTACCATGATGAGAAGACTGCGAGTGAACTACAAGAAAATACAATAAAAACAAGTAAAACAAAATATATGTACATATAACGATATAAGGAACAAGTAAAAAATAGGGGAAAGATAAGAACATACCCTCATGAGTATCGTGATGCTCTTGATGTGGCGAGGGCTGGGCATCCATGACCGGAGGGGTTGACACACGCGTATTACCGCTCAGGTCAACGACTTCCTTTTCAACGCGAGGAGAGGCCTCAGAAACAATGATGACAGGTTTCTGGGTGGCTTCCGGAATAGCTTGATGGATGGAGGTGGCGGACAAAGTACCTTCCAAACCAGATTGAGTTGGCTCGGCATGCTTTTGGACTCTTCGTTTCTTTTTTGGACCCCCGGCGGCTCCAGCACCTGCACGTTTAGCCTTCGCCTTTGCAAGGTTCTGTTGATCCTTCTTTTCCCGAGCGGCAGCTATCTTCGGATTTGGTTTCTCCAAGTTCTTCTGGAACGAAGTCAATGCCGGAATCGCAGTACCAACAGCTAGTGGAGGGATGACCCGCGGCTTTGGGTGTTGATCTTCCGGAATGGGATCGCCCTTGCTAATAACAGTCCCGGTCCATGTGGGAAGCTTCAAAAAAGTGTCCATGTTGATCACTGCAAAAGAAACAAGAGTAAGTGAAAAAGGAAGATATGATGCGGCTAAAAGCAATACAATCCCACCCGTAATTTACCATTCTTATCCTAGTCCTTTATGTGGAATTGTAAGTCCGAATGTCGACAAGTCGTGGTCAATCCGCACGTATACAACAGATGCCGGGGAGGTGGTCGAAGCAGCATCATTTTCATTGAAGTGTGTCGGAAAGTCATCGTGAAGGTCAGTATCACTATGCCTCCAAGGCATAGCATCCGGGATCGCCCGACGATCCAATAAGAAAAACTTCTTCCATCCTTTCAGGCTCGAAGTGATTTCCTTAAAACACTTCTGAGTTCTACGTCCGGTTTTGTTCTCAAACGAAAACCAATGACCCTGCTTGCATAGCTTGTAGAAAACCCGAAATAAAGAGACGGTGGGGTTAATATTCAAGCTTACGCAGCGTATCTCAAAAAAGATCACCCTATTAACCCCCATCGGTACTAACTGCGAAACGTGTACCCCAAAGTGTCTAATCATGGCAAGAAAGAAAGATGAAAATGGACCCCTCAAACCTCCTTGCTCAAATTGCTCGATATACAAACCGATATATCTTGACGGCAGCTTATTCATCGTCATACCCGGATGAGGTAGACGAGGATGTAAATCTAGAGGAATGCAATACTCGTCTATGGCCTCCTTCAATTCCGCGGAGGTAAGTTCGAAGGTATAAATGTGCATGTCGAATTTGGGAATGACCACGACTCTCGAACCTTCCAGAGCCATTTCACCGGGCTCACTACGAGACAAACCCAAAATAAAATTAAAGGATCAAAGGAAAGTGGGGAAATAAACGCACCTTGGAATATCGAAGGATAATGAAAAGGCGAGAGGGGCGTGTCAGATCTAGTGTGTGTATGTGGGCGATGAAAATAGTGAGGGGGTATATATAGGGATGAGTTTGCCTCGGGAAATGAAAGGACACGTCGCATGGGAACGAGATCTCATCCGTTCATCTTAAATGGGATGCACGTGTCAATAGTAGTAACAGTAGCAATCTACGTATAAGGGTCTATGGGCCTGCCTCAACCCAAGCCCAACAAACGGCAAAAGCCTCAAGACATTATCAACAAACACGTGCAGGGCACTCCGGACAAGCACTTCGTATTGCGTCACCAGCTCAAAGACAATAACACAATACTGGGGGGGACATGTTCGTGAATGTACCGGACACCGTTACCGGACACATATTATATGTCGGAATATATATCGGAACATAGAACCGGAATGCAGGTACAAACACGGTTAGAAAGCGACGTAGCAATGGCCAAAAGGCGACACGGGAATCACGCTGATACACAGTTTGTCTTCATCCCACAAGCCAAGCCTGACACTCCCTGGCGCACGTCAGTGGTCCCCCCATATGTCAGTCTCGGTCAACCATCCATGACGTCATTAGCCAGGTATAACTTTGGGTAGTATAAATACCAGACACTTTATTATTTAAGGTGTGTATGTTTTTACTCTGATAATTATCCTCCTAACAATACTATTCGACTTGTACTAGATTATACTCTTACTCTCACGCCGGAGTTTGGTCCTGGGGTCACACCTGGGGCGAGACTAACGCGTGTCTCTCAGTGTATCATACTGCGGTCCTCATTGAAGCACTCAAGGGCTACTGGAATACTCATAAGTTACCGGGTCAAGAATTTACTTCAACAGGTCCCGGTTAGGTTTTCTTGTTTGTATTGTGATAATCGAACGAATGAAAGAGTCAAACAAATTTGTTAGAGTCCTTTTCTTAAATTTTCTTTTTACAAAGACGTTTTTCAAAACATTCCGCGCAAAAAAGATTTACCAAAATGAACTTTTTCATATTAACCGTTAGATATAAGACACTTGTCCCATCCAACGATGGTAAATATGAGCGCATCATACTATGTTATGCACTTCATACTATGCGCTTGGTGCATAAGTTTTGTGCACCTGGTGCATAACTCCTTTGCAAGTATTTTTGTTGCCTGGTGCATTTGTTTTTATGTTGTACTTTGATAACTTTGCATTTTTACTATTATAGTTAGCTAGTTCAAGTTCAAACTATGCATGCTTTAACTAGTTAGGAAGTCAACTTGCTCCATTTAGATGCAAAATACTTGTTCAACTAGCGCATAGCCTAGATGCAATTGTTTATGCATACTTGTTTGTGCGCCTAGTGCATAGACTCTTTGTGCGCTTGTTTGTTGGTATGCATCAATTGTTGTGCGCCTGGTGCATAACCCAAATGCACTGTATACATGAAGCTTGTGCGCTTTGATGCACAAGTTTATGCATCTTGGGTCGTTTTGGTAAAGCCATGTATACGTAAAATAGGTATGAAACTAGGCTTGTTTGGTAATTAGTTCAATTTGTTATGCTTCTTTTTCTAAGTTCGTATATGTAAAAGAAGTCTAGCTTCTTATAGATCTATTACGGGTTATGATGTTTATGGTTCGGTTTTACGGTGTTCGTGGTTATATGATAGTTTGGTTCGGTTTAATGGTGGTTTGTGGTTAACCTCAAAACACATATTTAATATATTTGCCATTTTTTGCCTTGGACTATTTGGGAAGTAAAATAAGTGTCAGATGGTATTACAACCCTTTATTTATTCTTTATGGCATGCGATTGGCTTAGTAATTTTGTTATGCTAAAGTAAGAAATAAAAGAAAGTGATTAGCTATTTTTGATTGCTAGAGCCTTTATCAAATTGATTTCTTCATGGTTATATATACGAATCTGGCCGCATTGATATTGTTTACTATTTAATTGATACTAGTTTTAATGGCCGTGCACGCACGGGGCTTAGACATTATGTTTTTTTAAACTACATATATATATTTTTTTTTCTGTTTTATAAGTTATGTTATAGAGTATTATCGAAATATATGAAGATAATAGATTCATTAAATCTTTTATATATTACATAGTATATGAATTTGAGGATGATTACTATTTTTTTCTTCTTTTGATTTACCTGTTTTTTGACTCGACATTGTGAGCCAACTAATCCCAGCGAAACAACCCTTTTAGATAGCCCAGAGTCGGGTCAAGTGAACCTTCGATGTGCTTCGGTTGTACAACATGATTTCAGGCCGACGATGAAAAATCTACCAAAAATTCTTTGGGTAGATTTGAGATGTGATTAGATAATGTTAAATCTTTGTTTGGAAGTAAGAAATTGTTTACGTTTGTTGTATTTTAAAATGTAAAGTCTAGAGGTTTAAAGTTTAAGGGGTTATTTGTTTATTTTTTAAAGTTATAATAAAACTTGTAAATTTATCACTTTTAACTCCATATAATTTATTTAAAATTAAACTACTAAAGTTTTATTAATTATCTCCATTTTTAAAAAAAATTTGTTTTCACAAATTTGACACATATATTTTTATGTGTTTTTTTTCTCCATCAAATTTCTCCACCAATTTTTTTCAATTTTGACCAAATTGATTCAATTTTGACTTTTTATTGACCAATCAGATCGCACGATTTTGCCTATGTGGCAAAATCAAGCATTCTGATTGGTCCAATTTATTTTCACATAAGATTTAATCTGATAGAAAACTCTGAAATGATGTAATTCTTTTATTATATAAAAGATTAGAAAGTTTTTTTATCAGCATTTTATTTTATTTAATTATTTAGGGCTAACGACTTTAGAAGTCATATAACTTGACACTTTCTGCGGTTGTGTGTAGCCATCTTATATTTTTTCCATTCTGTTACCAAACTTTCAATTGTCGATCGATCGTTGTATTATTTTATTACCATTTCACCTTTACTTTTTTCAAATTTTGGAGGGTAAAATGGTCATTTTACATGGCAAAATAGTTACAAAATACACGGAATGATCCTCATTTGAATGTTTGATGTCAGAATGGCAAAAGAAAAAGATGGCTATACACAACCGCAAAATATGTCAAGTTAGATGACTTTTTAATCTTTTATTTAATCTTTTATATATCTGTGATTGAGTCATGATTCTTTTCTGGCTGAATATTAGTCTTTTTGACATTGAAGCTTTGAATGGAGAATATTGCCACAATCAGTGTTATTAAATTTGTTCAAGATGCCATTTTCGAAAGGTACGTGCCCTTTATTTTCCGCTTATTTATTTTTCTAAATTTAGTTGGAAGTTAATTAATTTCTGTTACACAGAATATATGATGTATATATTTACAAATAAAACAGTTTATGACATATTATTAATTACCGCATGCATTGACTTCTTATTAAGCTACTTTTAAACCTCGTGGATTATTTGGCCAATGTGTCAGCGTTACCAAAAAATATAAAAATCAAAAGCTACTCTTAAAAACTGGCATAGATTCTGAAAAGCAAAGAAAAATAGTAATCTTAATTCAACGATGTAGTAATATATATATTCACATTGTGTTCTTGCAAATTTTTATTACAAATTGATAATTTTTATCTTGGAATCATTTTATTGTTAGAATGATATATAACAGTATTATGATTTATGCTAGAAAATGGTTTATGGGTTTCTTGTAAAATAATAGTAATGCATGTCCAAATTGTTAAAAGTTTTGTCACCATGATGGTATCTAATGTTGAAGTGCAAGTTTTAA
>BQNB010029845.1:4270-55399 GCA_026074375.1 Tanacetum coccineum
GCTCGTGCCATCCACTCGTGCCGAGCTACCAGCCTAAAAATCCCTCGCGCCAACGACACCGCTGGTGGCGCCATAGCGGCTCGCGCCGTAGCCACCAGCCTGCGCCATAGCCTTTTTTTTGATTTTTTGAATTTATATCCGTTGAAAAACAGTTATGTTTTTGAAATTTTGAATTTTTTTTGCTGTAGGAGCCTTAAAATGCCCTATTTTTACCCCCTAAAAATCCTATAAATACCTCTTTATTCCTCCATATTTTACACACTCCTCCATTATAATTTATAACACAATCCTCTCTACTTATATTTTTTTCTTCAAAAATGAATCCCAACAATCCCAACTTTCCTTGGATAACTAATATGCTCAATGATCCTTCAAACCAAATCCCAGGCTCTTCTTCGAACCCGAACCCGATCCCCAACCCCAACCCCAACTTTCCCAACTTTAACCCGTTCAATCCCGAACACCAATTGCTCTTTCAACAATTCCAACTTCAACAACAAATGGCGCATACCAATTTTTCTCAAGAACAATCCGGTAATTCCCAACAACCATCCCAAGAAATTGAAGAAGAAGAAGACGAGACGGAACCGGTCCTGACTCCGACGTCTAAGAAACCCAATAATTCACGTGGGAAACATGTCAAGTCAATGGCTAAAAAATTCGATAACTCAGAACCGTAAGGCGAAACCGTTCTGCTTGATTATCGATGTTTTCCTCAGCATGAACATCTATAGGAGTTGATGGTTCTGATGGAGGTTAAATATTCATTGAAGGTAGTGTGTCTTTTTGAATAGAATTGTCAGTGGGAGAAGAAGACTTGTTGACACGAGAAGTACCATGATTGAAAAATTCATCATACAAAGGACCGAAACGAAGATCCAACTCATATTTTCCACATATTTTCCACAAGTAGCACAAACAACATTAACATTCGAAGTTCTGGAATTTAAACTGTCATTATACGTAGTTACAGTCTTTGTTTGATTAGAAATACGAGAAATCCTAGGGTGGTCTTCTACTTCAGTCTTCTTAAACTTCATTTGACTAGTGTTTGGCAGGACCTTATCTTTCATTTGATTGCTCCTAGGCTATGGTCTGCTAACATTAGTTCTGTGAGCTACTCCTGTAGATGTAAACACGCGAGTATTAGTATTCCTAGAAGTCTGAGTCAACTGTGGTGCTCCAGTTTGTGTTGTACTACTTGCAATTCGATACATACCTGGTTTAATCACATTTATGTTTCTTACAGCTTGCGTTGCTGTTTTAGGCAAATTCTATGGAGTGACTCGTTTTGATAAACCATTTGACACTTTAGTTTTTAAAACCGACTTTTTCTTTGCAAAATTTGTTCTCTCAAGAGAGTCTGAAAAAGGAGCCGGTTTTCCTAAAACTGATGGTTATGAAGATGAAGACGGTTGTTTGAATGTTTTACCCATGCTTGATCGAAAATTTATTTCAGATGATTAATGTTATTCGTCATGACATTGTATGCTTGTCTACTTTTGCTTATTGATTTTGACACTGGTAAGAAATCGATGTTTTTGAAAATATTTGGTTTTGTTTTCACAAATGCTTTTCGCCACATTTTCTTTATTATTTCATTTTCCTGTGCGAACTGAATTTCATAATGCTGAGTCGGGGGTTTAAAAAATTCATAAAGACTATTTAACTTTGTCTAGTCAAAAGGTTTCACTAAGTCTTTATTCAATTTTGATCGACTCTCTTCTTCAAGAGTCAGAATCTCTTCCCTATCGGGGGCGAGTTTGTTTGCAGGATCAGATTGGTCATGTGGGATCCCATACAAACATGGTTTCTCATATTGAGCCTTTTTAAGGTACATTGGATTGGCAAAGGTAGGTCTTCCATTAAATGTAGGGCATTTGGGTGCTAACATATGAATGGTTTGGATTAATTAACTCCTTTTGTAAACAATTTTGTTCAAAAACTTTAATTGGTTTTCCATTGAAATCATTTTGTCAATATCTTTTCCTTCCTTAAGCTTCAAATCCGTTATGACCTTTGTTTTCTCTTTGACAAGACCTTCGTAATATTGACTTTGTTAAAAGACTCTGTTTGACTAACTCATCGTGTTTCTCTTTGACAACAGAAATTTCATAGGCTTTAACTTTTAAACCTTCTTTTATGTCAATTTCTTTTTGAGCTAATAGTCCTAGAGTTTCATTTAGTCAACTGTACGATCATTAAAGGCCTTGTACCTCTCAAACTCAGTCTGTTTATTTTGAAGTGCAACTAAGCAACTATCCCGAATACTATTAGATTCCCCTAGAGTTCTACTAGTTTCCGCAAGAATAGATTTGCACTCAGTTAATTCTTGAGTCAATGTTGCATTTGCTTTCTTTAATTGCTTTTGAATCTTTTTGTTTTCATCGACATCAAGTTTTAAATTTGCAATTAAATTGGCAAGTGCAACACGCTCATCATCACATTCTACATCATTTTGGTCATCCTGAATATCATTATCACACATATCCGGTGAGTCAGGAATGACATTACTATCACCCGTTTCCACTGCACATGTGTTAGTAATGGATTCAGATTGCTCAAAATGTTGTATGTCATTGATAAACTGTCAGTATCGTATTGTACTAGTTCCAATGGCTCAGCGTCAGTGCCTGAGTCTGCATTAGGAACCTCCTGGATCTTTTCCATGTAACTGTAATGTGCTTCCAACTCTTGTTCATCAATTTCTTCATCCGTGTCTGCTAGCCAGTCAGATTGCTCTGCTTGAAGTTGTACACCTTTCTCAGCTTGTTTACACAGCAACATCTTTTCCTTATGATACGTGGAGTCTTTAACCCGTTTTGGCTTTCTGCATTCCTTAGCATAATGACCAAATTCCTTGTAGTTAAAACACTGTATCCCAGACTGTTGCACTACTTGACCACCTATAGTTTCTCTAGCCCCAGCAACATTTACTGCCCTCTGATTTCCAAATTGTCCAGTCTGATTGTCATTCTTGTACTTTGGAGTAGTATCCACATTCTTGTTTCTGGTGTTTGAGGAAGTTCTGAGGTTGTTGTTGGTAGGTTTGTAGATTTTCTTGAAGTACTTTGCAATGAGAGCCAAAAAAAATTTCATGTCTTTATCCCTCTAAACTTGTTTAGGATCACTGTCTTCTTCAGAAGCTGACTCAGATGGTGGTGTGATTGGTTTGGCTATCTCTTTGCCTTTGTATCTTGTAGTTGCATGAGATCTGGTTGGAAGTGAAGCTTTTGATGTTGGTGCATATGTTTTGTGAGACTTTGATGATTGATAATAAGGGTCTTGAAGTGTTTGAGCGGTAGCAACAAGTGCTAATGGGTTAGCATTCTTGGCCATTCTTTCAACACGGAGTTCATTAACTTCCTTTTGGTATTATTTTAGAATGTCAAAGAGTTTGTGATATGAAACTTTATCCAACTTGTGTTGTTGCTTGACAATTGTTACAAATCTTGACCATTCTGGTTGAAGTTGTTGAAGAAATTGAACATTGACTTGCATCGTAGCAACTGTCAAATTGTTTCTGATCATTTCATTCATCATTTTGTAGAATCTTGTGTAGTAAGACTCAATTGTTTCTCCATCGTGAGAGGTGAATTGACCAAACTCCCAAAATAAGTTTGTCTTGACATCTTGAATATTGAGTGATTCACCTTGTTGTAGCCTTTCGATGGCTTCCCACATTTCTTGAGCTGTCTGACATGCATCAACAGTTGAGTATATTTCATCTCCAATTCCAGTCAATATCAAATGAATCGCTTCTTTTTCTGATTCAAAATGAGCTCTGTTTTCAGGAGTCATATTCATAACTGTCTCGACTGTTGTTTGTTCAGGAACTGCTGGAGAATCCTCTGTTGCAGGAACAGCTGGTGTTGTGACAATCGTTGGAGTGTAAGGACCTTTAAGAATGCACTTCCGTAAGGCATCACCATTTGGTCTTGTATCAATGTATCGTAAGAACCGTGATCGCCATTGTGCATATCGTCCTGTTGCAAGCATTGGTGGACGATCCCTTGAACCAGCTGCCATTATGTTGTTATGCATTTGACTGTCGGTTGTGGAAGTTACAATTGGAGTTGTCATGATGAATGATTGATAAGAATAAGAAGTGGAAAAATGATTGAAGGATCTTAATGTTTTATGAGGTGTTGATTGGATTTTGGTTTTAATGAAAGTAATTAATATTCCACGGATTTTTACAAGTCAAGGATTTAAACCGAGAAATTTGGATTCTTATCGCGGATTTATACAAAATCGAGAGAAAACCGTGAAAAAGTTAATTGTTATTGTTAAAGTTTGTTGATTATGTGTCCTTGTAGTCCAAATTAAAGTCCAAAGTCCTTGTATTTTTGTCCATGAAGTTGTTTGTCTTTGATGTGTGTTTTGATTAAGCGTGAGTTAATATATATATTCCCCATTTCGTCAAATACCACCTGATGCCCGGATCGACCACCCAAATTCGGTCAAATCCCAAATGCGGTAAGGTCGAAATTTTTTTTTTCTTCGGGAAATTAGTGTTTCAAAACATGTGTTTTCAATGGACAAAACGCAATGACTTTAGTCAAAACGCAAGAGTTCTTGGTCAAAACGCAACACTTGATCAAAACGCAACACTTGATCAAAACGCAACAATTGATCAAAACGCAACGTGTCTACTCAAAACGCAACGTCTACTCAAAACGCAACGTGTCTACTCAAAACGCAACGTCTACTCAAAACGCAACGTGTCTACTCAAAACGCAACACTTCTTGGACACAAAACGCAATGGATAAAAAATTTGGGCAGAGTAACGTTTTAGTCAAAACGCAATGATAATCTTCAAAACGCAACCTGTGGAGTCAAAAAACGCATGGGCAAAAAAAACGCATTGACTTCAAAGACGCAGTGACTCAAACGCAGTGACTCAAAACGCAGCCTCAAGACGCAGTGACCAAAACGCAATGGTCTAAACGCAGTCTCTTTTCTTCAAAACTAATGTACCTGATACTCAAAACGCAACCAAGAAATTTTGTCAAAACGCAACAAGAACTTTGTCAAAACGCAGTGACGAAAAAACTTCAAACTTGCTCGATTTTACCCTTTTTGCCACGAAATGAATTGTAGAACCTCACTAAACGATACAAGGGTTTGTTTTAAGCACAAAGGTACACAACTTTAACACCTTAACCACGAAAATCAAATCAAAACGGTTTTTCTTGTTTTTCTTTTTCGAACCAAACAACTAAATGATACACGAAATTCGAATGTTTTAAACCACGAATCAAACACGAAAACACCCGAGGCTCTGATACCAAATGTCGTTAACCCTCAATCACAAAAATCCCTCACTTCAACAAATTAACAAGAAAATTAAGAAGAAATGTAAAGAGAATCTAAGAGAGAAAGTTAGAGAGAAAATGGAATTGGATGATAACTCTTAAAATGTTACAATGAAACAACCATCCTCGACCTATCCTTGTGAGGTGTATTTATAGCTTGCATGCCTTTAGTATATCTCCGGTCGGGCTCGGTTTTATTACTTGGGCTTTCACCCGAATAACCCCCCCAAAACGTGACCGGTTAGATTACATTTAAGAGCCCGTTTACCCGTGTAGCCTATTACAACGTATAATTATTTAATGACTGAGACCTAAGATAGTTATGAACGAACTTCCATTGTTCGACTCATTATTTTGAGGCTAACATGTATGTTTTTGTTGTTGATTTGTGTAACTAACTGATGTGCGTGGATTGCAAATCGAAGTTTTACAATCCCCTAGGCAGTGTACCTAATAGTTGTAGTGTAGTATAGCCAAGACACGGGGGATTGATCGTTCTCTAGAGAAATAGTTTGGGTAGGCTCGAATCGAATGCCACTAAAGTCTAAGGGTTGAAGGAAGACTATTTTTGTATTTTTTTAAATATTTTTTAGAAAGCAAGTAAAAATATTGGGTTTTAAAGGGGGGTTTGATTTTAACTAATTAACTACTAATCTACCTCTAATCTAATCTAATTGTGTGGAAACTCGTATAGGTAAACAAGCGTGCTCACTTAATCATGCACTACTCTTTAAATGCTCTTTTTAATGCTATTTTGCCCGGCACCCTTGCGATGTAATGTGTAAGTATTTCCTAATTCATAAGCAAATTACACGAATCCGCTATCTATGTAATAACCAATAGGATAAAACACAAGTAAGATAGTATGAATACTATTACAAGGCTCTTAAGAGTATATTACACAGAATAAAACTACTGAAAAGGTGATCAACCCCATGAAAGCAAGGTAGTATGAAGACTATTGCAAGGGTATCCAGTCTACACAATCACGTTTCCCAAGACGTCTTCGCGTTCAATTAAAGAAAGTAGTTTTCTAGAGCCTAACGTACACACCACCAACAAGAAACAATAGTAAAAAGAATTACAAACTAAGTTTCATGCAATCATAAGCAAACACTAATAAATTTTGCCTAACATGTTAATTAAAAGCGAAGAACATTAAGCAAACAATACATAACATATTGAAGATTAAAGGGAGGGATAGAAGGAAATTACGGTTTCAATAAAAACATTGGAGTAAATGATGAATACAATAAGGTTATAAAACCCTAAAAATGTCTGCTACAAAGTATAACATCGTCACCCAAGTATTCCACACTTTTAACACAAAAACTAGGGTTTGTATATATAGGAAAAAAGTTCTGACGTCGTCACTTGTTATTTGTGACGTCGTCAGCCCGCGAATCTTCTTCGAACTTCTTCTAAGTCGGTTAGTTTGACATCATCAGGATGAATCTTGATGTCGTCCTGTGAGAACCCTGGCGTCGTCACGAGAAAATGTAACGACGTCTCCACGGTTTGGAAACAAAATCTTGAGTGTCTTCGAGTATAGTTGCAATCTTGTCCCGTTTCTTCCCAAATTGATCCAAAGTGATGTCTTTACCTCCAAATACTTCCAAATGCTAAAATCACAAAAAAAACGATAAGCACAATATTGATGATATTTGTATCAATTCCGGGGGTTAAATAAAACGCAGAAAAGTGTAAAAAAATACACTCATCCACTAACCTTATGCATAATCAGATATAATCCATGTTTTGCTATAACACTTTTGCTTGTTGTTACTTGTGTCGCGATTTTATAGGTTCTAAACTTCTAAAACTATCCATCCTGGAGATCACAAATTAATACAATGTTTTTTCTTGTTCTTATGATTTGTGTAAAGATTTTATATAGGATGTGTTGCATATTATTTTGGAACTCATGCTTTGATTTTTTTTTTTCTTTTTTGATTAGTATTGTAGGTCATTTTGCAAATGCGGGTATGATGTTAAACAATTTTATTTATATCAATTTTGTGATTCATTTATCATTATTAAGGATGTTCTTTCCAGGATTAAAAACAGTTTGAAAATATTTGGCTAAAAGTTTTGCAGAGGCTGGGAAGAGCTTAAGGCGTTTTATGGAAATTGAAGATGAATCCGAGCGTCAAAATAAGGTTGTTTAGAATAATAAATATATTCACTGAATTAAACATGCAAAAATTGACACAATTTATACTTAAATATAACTACATACCAAGTTTCCTTATCATTAATAAAACTATCTTAACATCCTTAATCCAATAATAAACACAATCTACATAAACACTAGCTACATGAAGTCTCATGCTTCCAATCATGTAGATAATCTTTCCTTCGTAAAGCCTTCATAAAATGATCTGCTAGTGTTTATTAGTGTAAAAACTTTAAGGATATAATTTCACCCAATTCGATGTCACTCTCGAATGTAATGTATCTTCTAAGGTAAGTCAGTATGGCGCCCCTCAGACCACAGTTCGTTAGGCGAAAAGAATGCGTACTGAGATTATCTCATAACACCCTCAGGTTTCGGTTTATTATTGGTACAATACCAAGCCCTGAAATAAACTTCTTAATCCAAACAACTTCCATTGCTGCTTTTGAAGCAGCTATGTATTCAGCAACTGAGCGGACATTGCAGTAAAAAACATACTTTGCTTTGAGCTTTTTCCAGTCCTATCGTAGCCTCCAAACAAAATGAAGACAACCTGTCTGAGACAATTTATGTCATCTCTATCGATCTCAATCCACATCCGCCAAAATAGCAACAACTGAAGTTCACTCCAGGATTTCCCACCATAAACCAATAACCATCTTTAGTATTCTTAAATTACTTAAGAATGGTTTCCACAGCAGTCTAGTTGTTCTCCTGGATCTGTGAAAACAGGTCGTTTATGTTTTACGAAGCGAACCAACATCAATTTTGTGCATCTAACCGCAAACATAATGATCCTACTACCGAAGCATAGGGAACACATTTGCATACGCTTTACCTCTTCGGTTGTTGAAAGCACCTTGTGTTTTTATTCAGTCTATCTATCTTGCATGAGATATTACCACGTTTGGAATTATCCATCTTAGTTCTTTTCAAGATTTTATCCATGTAAGCACTTTGACTTAGTTAAATTAATCGCTTAGTTCTATCTCGATAGATCTTGATTCCAAGAATAAATGCTGCTTCCTCTAAATCTTTCATGGCGAAACACTTTCCAATATATGATTTTACACTTTGTAACATTGGAATGTGATTTCTCATGATGATTATGTCATCAACATATAAGATAAGAAATGTAACACTACTCCCACTGGCCTTTTGATATACATATGGCTCATCTAGATTTTAAGCAAAACCAAACTTTTTGATTTCCTCATCAAATATGTTATTCTAGCTTATTGATGCTTGCTTAAGACCATAAATTAATCTTTAAGTTGCATTTCTTTTCTATGATGATGTTTAAGATCAATAAAACCTTCTGGTTGCACCATATAAATATATTCATCAAGATAACCATTTAAGAAGGTAGTTTTGACATCCATTTGCCAAATCTCATAGTCATAGAACGCCGCTATGGCTATAAGAATTCTAATAGCTCTAATGTTAGCAACAGGTGAGAACGTTTCTTCATAATCAACCTCGTAGTTTTGAGTAAAACTCTTTGCTACAAGACGATCTTTATAGGTGTGTACATTGCCATCTATGTCAGTCTTTTTCTTAAAAAGCCATTTACTTCCAACAATCTTACCATTAGAAGGAAGATCAACTAAGCGCCAAACTTTATTATCTTTCGTGGATTGCATCTCCGCATTCATAGCATCGAGCCACTTATTAGATTCCGGATCTAACATTGCAACTTTATAGTTAGTGGGTTCATTTAGATCCCCTAAACTATGCTCCTTTACTTCTAATTTAAATTAAGCGATCCAGGACTCGATTGCCTTCACACCTCCGGATGGGAATTCTTCCTCATTAGGTGGTTTGGAAATCTTCAACCTCCATAGGATTTTCGCTAGTGTTTTTAGAAGTGATGTATCGTCATCTTGAATTTCATCGAAGTTCTATCCGCCCTTAGCACTGAATTTTTAAGATATGAAGATTTTTCCCCTCCAAGAACTTAGCATACCTCGCAACAACTATTTTGTTTTCAGGTGGAAAGTAAAAATAGTAACCCATTGTTTCCTTTCAATATCCTATAAAGATAGACTTAACAGATCTTTGTTAGAGTTTGTCAAGCGTATCCCACTTCACAAGCGCCTCACATACCCAGACCTTTAAGTAAGACAAGTTAGGAACTTTTCCATGCCATAATTCATATGGTGTCTTATCAACCTTCTTGGTTGGAACCATATTGAGAATGCGTGTAGCAGACTCTAGAGCATAATCCCAATAGGATAATAGCAGAGTTGTAAGATTCATCATTGATCGAACCATGTCCAACAAGGTATGATTTCTCCTTTTAGATACCCTATTGTATTGTGGTGTATATAGAGGTGTAAGTTGTTGGACAATTCCACAAGATTTCAGATAATCTTTAAACTCTTGACTAATATATTCTCCTCCTCGATCTGATCAAAGTGCCTTTATAGTCTTTCCGAGTTGATTTTCTACTTCATTCTTAAACACCTTGAACGTTTCAAAAACCTCATGTTTATGTTTAAGTAAATAAATATAGACATAGCGTCTATAATCATCCGTAAAGGTAATGAAGTAGCTAGCACCTTGTCTTGAAACGTGTCTAAGTGGTCCACAAACATCAGTATGAATGAGGCCAAGAAGATCAGTCGCCCTTTCGAGACTATGTAGAAACGATTTCCTTGTCATCTTGCCTGATGAACAAGACACGCATTGATCAAATGACTCATCATTTTTTGATTTTAAAAGCCCATCATATTGTAGCTTTTCAATACATTTCTTGCTTATATGAGCAAGACGGCAGTGCCACAGATAAGTAGAGTCCGGGTTGTGCTTGACTCTTTTGTTGCTAACATTATAAATAGAATTAAAATTTGGCACAGAATTAGACATATCAATTTCATAAATACCATTACTGAGAATAGCATTAAAATAAAGAACATCGTTCCTAGAAACTGAAATACCATAATCCGTAAAACATTAGACAAATCCATTTTTAACCAAACGAGAAAATGAAACAACACCTCTAGTTATAGAAGGTGCATAATGACAATTGTCTAAACAAATCACTAAGCCATTAGGTAAAACTAAGTCATAACTTCTAATAGCATCCACTTGTGCACGAACTTCATTGCCCACATACAAGTAGAGGTCACCTTGTTTTAGCTTTCTTACTCCTCTAAGACCTGTTTAGTGGTACAAATGTGAGTACCACAGCCAGTGTCATACACCCAGGACTTATTAGGAAAAGAAAATAATTATATTGTGAAGATACCCGAAGAACTGGCAGAGCCAACTTGCTTCTTATTCTTCATCAACTCAGCAAGGTAAACAGGACAATTCTTTTTCCAATGACCCACCTCTTTGCAGTAGTGGCAGACGTCATTCTTTGCTGGGTGCTCTTTAGCATTAGGTTTAGGGTTCTTAGGTTTAGGGACATAACTTTTATCTTTTCCCTTTCCTCTCCCTTTACCCTTGCCTTTAGCATTCCGCGATTTCTTATTGGCCTTCTGGATTCTACCACCTTGAATCGCCATAACTTGTGGTGTAGTGGTATGTGTATAATTACACATACCTTTTACCTTTAAAAACGAGCTAAAATAACCAAAAACGGACTTAAAATGCCAAATATATGCTTGTTTTGCTAATTGTATTGTGCAGGAACGGATATCTAAGAAAAAGACGAAAAACAAAGCCAAAACGACAAAACCGGACACGGAATGGAAAAGCAGGAAAAAGACAGTCCAATCAAACAAGGAGCCTGACAAAAGCCAACCCAAGTCAACCCCAAAGCCAAAAGTCAAGATAAATAAGTTTGAGGGTTAAATTTGTTAAAACCCTAAACTTATTTAAAAGAGAAAAAAGAAGGAAATAAAGAAAAGGACTTAAAATGCCAATGTGGAAATGTTATACTACAAGGGCTAAATTGCCAAGTCCCCGAAAGTATAGCCTACAAGGACGTGTACTGCAATTGGTCTTATAACCCTAAGGGGGTTGTTTTGCCAAAATCCCAAAAGGTTTTATACACAAAGACCATGGCCAAAACTGAAGAACAACACTGAGGCAACCCAGTTAGGAAGGGAAAAGTCTCCTGCAACAAAAGTGTATGTGGTGGGAAATGCAGGGGCAAACCCAGACTCCAACGTCGTTAGGGGTACGTTTCTTCTAAACAACTACTATGCTTCTATCCTATTTGATACTGGTGCTGATAAGAATTTTGTGTCTACCGTATTTACCTCCCAAATTGATATCACACCAACTACATTTGACCACTATTACGATGTTGAACTAGACGATGAGAAAATAATTGGGATACACACTATCATTCGGGGTTGTACTTTAATCTTTTTAAATCACCCATTCAACATAGACTTAATGCCCATAGAACTTGGTAGTTTTGACGTTATAATTGGTATGGATTGGTTGGCAAAGTACCATGATGTCATTGTTTGTGATGAGAAACTCGTTCGTATTCCCTACGGGAACAAGACATTGATTATTCGTGGTGACGGAAGCAACCGGGGAAACGAGACTCGATTTAACATCATCTCGTGCACTAAAACGCAGAAGTACATGCTAAAAGGGTGCCACATCTTTTTGGCACATGTTACTATAAAGGAGACTAAAGACAAGTCAAGGAGAAGCGAACCTTGAGGACGGGCCAATCGTTCGCGAGATTTTCTTTCCCTGAGGTACTTTTCCGAGACTTGCCCGGGCATTCCACCAACCCGACTATGGATTTCGAATCGATTTAATACCTGGTGCTGAACCTGTAGCACGAGCACCTGATCGATTAGCTCCGTCCGAAATGAAAGAGTTGTCGGAGCAACTAAAAGAACTTTCCGACAAAGGCTTTATAAGACCCAGTTCCTCACCTTGGGGAGCTTCTCGGTCTGTTGTCAAGAAGAAGGATGGATCATTTTGAATGTGCATCGACTCCTAGACTGACAACAATGGTGAAAAATTGTTATCCACTCCCAAGGATTGACGATTTATTTGATCAACTACAAGGATCCAACGTTTATTTCAAGATAGACTTGTGATCGGGTTATCATCAGCTTCGAGTACGTGAAGAAGATATTCAGAAGAAGGCATTCAGAACTCGATATGGTCATTACGAGTTCCAAGTTATGCCATTTGGTTTGACGAACGCACCCGGTGGTAATTAATGACTCATAATCGGTGTGCAAGCCATATTTGGATAAGTTTGTGATTGTCTTTATTGACAATATCCTTATCTATTCAAGGAACAAAAAGGAACATGAAGAACATCTTAAGGCAATTCTGGAATTGCTTAAGAAAGAGGAGTTGTATGCTAAATTCTCTAAATGTGAATTTTGGATTCCTAAAGGTACAATTTCTCAGCCACGTAATTGGATGAGTCAAGGCATTCTACGTAGATCCCGCCAAGATCGAAAATCAATAAAAATTGGGCATACTCCTAAAACACCAACGGAGATTTATCAATTTTTAGGTCTTGCTGGGTATGACTGAAGATTCAATTGAACGGATTTTCGACAGATCGCCAATCAATGACCAAGGCTTAACTCAGAAAGGAGTTAAGTTTAATTGGGTGACAAGGATAAGCCACCTTCCATTTATTAAAGCAAAAGTTGTGTAGTGTGTCCCATTCTGCTCTACTGAAGGAAGCGAGGATTTTTGGGTGGTCTATTGTGATGCTTCGCATAAAAAAAGGAATTTGGGTGCTGTATTCATGCAAAGGGAGAAATAATATGCCTTAACTTCACACCAATTGAAAAATCATGAGAAAAATTATACGACTCATGATTTGGAACTTGGATCGGTAGTGTTTGCACTTAAAAATTAGATAACACCATTTATACGGAAACCAAGTGTACTGGGGTTCACAATCATAAGAGTTAGCAACACATTCTTGATCAAAAGGAGCTGAACATGAGGCAACGTCATTGGTTAGAGTTTCTCAGCGATTACGATTGTGAAATATGTTACAACCTAGGGAAAGCGAACGTAGTGGCCGATGCCTTAAGCCGTAAAGAACGGATTAAGCCATTACGAGTTTGAGCCTTAGTCATGACTATTGGTTTGAATCTTCCCAAACAAATTTTAGAAGCTCAAATAGAGGCACAAAAACCAAAAAACTTCAAGAACGAAGACGTAGGAGGTATGATCAGGAAGGATATACTGAAAGAAAAGTTAGAACCGCGCACGGAACCTTATGCTTAGAATGGCAGGAGTTGTTGACAGCTGTTATGGCGATCTGAGGACTGTGATTATGCACGAGTCCCACAAGTCCAAATATTCTATCCATCCAGGTTCTGACAAAATGTACCAGGACATGAAGAAGCTATATTGGTGGCCTAATGTGAAGGCCGATGATATGTGTGAAAACACATATCCATTTTATATAAAAAATGACCCTTAAAAGACCAAAATTGTACTTAAAATGCTTGAATTCTGCTTGTTTTGTCTTTGTGATTGTGTAGGTGCGGATAAAGCAAAAATCACAAGAAAATGGTCAAAATCGGGCAAAAACGAACACGAGAACGGAAGAGCACACAAAAAAGGCCGGAGATTGCTAACAATGGGTCCAAGCCCAATTCCAACTTCATTCAAAACATGGTCACCACAAAAAGAAAAAAAACTCCAAATATTCTCAAACCAATCCCTCATAGTTCATAAAAATTCATAAAAAGCCCTTAAAGCCATAACAATGTTAACTTCTATTAATAGAAGTTAACACTCGTTAAATTTTTTATATAACAAATCCAACACCCAAAGCCCTAGCCCATTTCTTATAAACCCGACCCAAGTCAACCCCGGTCAAATAATCAAACGGATAAAAAATAATAAAAAAACGCGGGTAATCCTATTTACTATTCATCGTCTTCAAGATTTTACCACAGGGTAAAAAACAAGGGGCAAGTGTAAATTAAGGACGTAGAAGGGTAATTCGAAGGATAAAGTACAAGCTGGCAGGGTTAAACGTCATTGAGAGACTCCTATTGGTCAATCCCCACAAATAATGACACGTGGTCTGACATGTATATAAGCTGGAATTGAGCTCCATTAACTCAACTTAATACTATTTAAATCCTATAATCATTAAACTAATGCTAAACATGGTAAAATGTGGGTATAAGCTTATGGATGATGGGGTAGCAATGGAAGACCCCATTGGACTTTACTAGCTTATCCATAAGGATAAGCTAGAGCTGTAGACAAGCTCTTTGAGCAAATTTAGCTTTTGTTTAGCTAAATTTCCTTGTAAGTTCCTTATTTCATTTCTGTATTTAATTTCCTATTTGAAGATTTGCTATAGTCGTAGCTATATTTAAGTCTCCTGGCTTATTGTATGCTTAGGATTGCTTATTAGTGTGTTTAAAAGCTGTTCATTAATTGGTACTAAAGTGTCAATTGCTAGACCTGTTTTCCATAAGCAAAAATGAGTGTTATGATTTTTAAAGGGTGTTAAAGGCACAGCATACTATCCACAAGTAGTACGACTGTGGCCGTTGTGGTCTTTGATATTTGTTTCAATCTTCAATCTAAGTCTGTCTAAACTAGGTTTAGTAGTAGGATTAGGTAAAAATAGTTTTTCATAAGTAGATTTAATATAAGTTCAAATCTGTCAAGTGTCATTTGCAATATTAGTTTAGTCCATTCTAGATTATAAATTGCATTAATTGCCCTTAGTTTTATGTTCTACATATGTTAAAGATTGTTTTCTTAGGCCTCTGCTTTGATAGGGTTTAGATTAATTAATTAGAAGGCTAACTGATTAATCTAAAACCCTATCAAAGCAGGCCTAAGAAAACAATCTTAACATACTTAGAACATAAAACTAAAGGCAATAAAAGCAATTACTAAATCTAGAAATGAACTAAACTAATATTGCAAATGACACTTGACAGATTTGAACTTATATTAAATCTACTTATGAAAAACTATTTTTACCTAATCCTACTACTAAACCTAGTTTAGACAGACTTAGATTAAAGATTGAAACAAATATCAAAGACCACAACGGCCACAAGCAGTACTAACTTGTGGATAGTACTGCTGTGCTAAACACCCTCTTAAAAATCATAACACTCATTTTTGCTTATGGAAAACAGGTCTAGCAATTGAAACCTTAGTACCAATTAATGAATAGCTTTTAAACACACTAATAAGCAATCCTAAGCATACAATAAGCCAGAATTAAATAAGCTAGACTATAAGCAAATCTCAAACTAGGAATTAAAGACAGAAATAGAAAATAAGGAACTTACAAGGAAATTTAGCTAAACAAAAGCTAAATTTGCTCAAAGAGCTTGTCTACAGCTCTAGCTTATCCTTATGGATAAGCTAGTAAAGTCCAATGGGGTCTTCCATTGCTACCCCATCATCCATAAGCTTATACCCACATTTTACCATGTTTAGCATTAGTTTAACTGATTAATAGATTTAAATAGTATTAAGTTGAGTTAATGAGCTCAATTCCAGCTTATATACATGTCAGACCACGTGTCATTCTTTGTGGGGATTGACCAATAGGAGTCTCTCAATGACGTTTAACCCTGCCAGCTTGTACTTTATCCTTTGAATTACCCTTCTACGTCCTTAATTTACACTTGCCCCTTGTTTTTGACCCTGTGGAAAATCTTGAAGACGGTGAATAGTAAATGGGATTACCCGCGTTTTTTTATTATTTTTTATCCGTTTGATTATTTGACCGGGGTTGACTTGGGCCGGGTTTATAAGAAATGGGCTAGGGCTTTGGGTGTTGGATTTGTTATATAAAAAATTTAACGAGTGTTAACTTCTATTAATAGAAGTTAACACCGTTAGGGCTTTAAGGGCTTTTTATAAATTTTTATGAACTACGAGGGATTGGTTTGGGAATATTTGGAGTTTTTTTTTCTTTTTGTGGTGACCATGTTTGACTGAAGGTTGACTTGGGTTGACCATTGTTAGCATTCTCCCGGCTTTTTGTGTGCTCTTCCGTTCTCGTGTTCGTTTTTGCCTGGTTTTGACCGTTTTCTTGTGATTTTTGCTTTATCCGCACCTACACAATCACAAAGACAAAACAAGCAGAATTCAAGCATTTTTAGTACAATTTTGGTCTTTTAAGGGTCATTTTTGATATAAAATGGATATGTGTTTTCACACATATCATCGGCCTTTATATTGGGCCACCAATATCGCTTTTTCATGTCCTGGTACATTTTGTCAGAACCTGGATGGATAGAATATTTGGACTTGTGGGACTCGTGCATAATCACAGTCCTCAGATCGCCATAACAGGGTAACCAACTCCTGCCATTTAAGCATAAGGTTCCGTCGGCGCGGTTCTAACTTTTCTTTCAGTATATCCTTCCTGATCATACCTCCTACGTCTTCGTTCTTGAAGTTTTTTGGTTTTTGTGCCTCTATTTGAGCTTCTAAAACTTGTTTGGGGAGATTCAAACCAATAGTCATGACTAAGGCTCGAACTCGTAATGGCTTAATCCGTTCTTTACGAATTAAGGCATCGGCCACTACGTTTGCTTTCCCCAGGTGGTAACGTATTTCACAATCGTAATCGCTGAGCAACTCTAACCAACGACGTTGCCTCATGTTCAGCTCCTTTTGATCAAGAATGTGTTGTAAACTCTTGTGATCTGTGAACACCGTACACTTGGTTCCGTACAAATAGTGTCTCCAAATTTTTAGAGCAAACACTACCGATCCAAGTTCCAAATCATGAGTCGTATAATTTTTCTCATGAATTTTCAATTGGTGTGATGCATAAGCAATTACTTTCTCCCTTTGCATTAATACAGCACCCAATCCTTTATGCGAAGCATCACAATAGACCACAAAATCCTCGCTTCCTTCAGGTAGAGCCAGAATTGGCGCACTACACAACTTCTGCTTTATTAACTGGAAGGCGGCTTCCTCCTTGTCACCCCAATCAAACTTAACTCCTTTCTGAGTAAGCTTGGTCATTGACTTGGCGATCTTCGAAAATCCTTCAATGAATCTTCGGTAATACCCAGCAAGACCTAAAAATTGATGAATCTCCGTTGGTGTTTTAGGAGATGCCCAATCTTTTATGGATTCGATCTTGGCGGGATCTACGTGAATGCCTTGACTATCAATTACGTGGCTGAGAAATTGTACCTTAGGAATCCAAAATTCACATTTAGAGAATTTAGCATACAACTCCTCTTTCTTAAGCAATTCCAGAATTGCCTTAAGATGTTCTTCATGTTCCTTTTTGTTCCTTGAATAGAATGTCAATAAAGACAATCACAAACTTATCCAAATATGGCTTGCACACCCGATTCATGAGATCCATAAATACCACCAGTGCGTTCGAGCAAACAAATGGCAATAACTTGAACTCGTAATGAACCATAATCGATTCTGAATGCCTTCTTCTGAATACTTCTTCCGACTCGAAGCTGATGAATAACACCCGATCCACA
Organism: Tanacetum coccineum; assembly: GCA_026074375.1. Classification (NCBI taxonomy): domain Eukaryota; kingdom Viridiplantae; phylum Streptophyta; class Magnoliopsida; order Asterales; family Asteraceae; genus Tanacetum; species Tanacetum coccineum. Next base: position 22,175 of record BQNB010029845.1, read on the forward strand.
AGTCTATCTTCAAATAAACGTGGATCCTTGAAGTTTGATCCAAATAAATCGTCAATCCTTGGGAGTGGATAACAATTTTTCACCATTAGCTTGTTCAGTTCTCGGTAGTCGATGCACATTCAAAATGATCCATCCTTCTTCTTGACAAACAAGACCGGAGCTCCCCCAGGTGAGGAACTGGGTCTTATGAAGCCTTTGTCGGAAAGTTCTTTTAGTTGCTCCGACAACTCTTTCATTTCGGACGGAGCTAATCGATAAGGTGCTCGTGCTACAGGTGCAGCACCAGGTATTAAATCAATTCGAAACTCCACTTGTCGGGTTGGTGGAATGCCCGGCAAGTCCTTGGAAAATACCTTGGGAAAATCTCGAACGATTGGCACGTCCTCAAGTCGCTTCTTCTCCGACTTGTCTTCAATCTTCTTTGTAGTAACATGTGCCAAAAAGACGTGGCATCCTTTTAGCATGTACTTCTGCGTTTTAGTGCACGAGATGATGTTCGATCGTGTCGCATTTCCCCGGTTGCTTCCGTCACCACGAATAATCATTGTTTCATTTCCTTAGGGGATACGAACGATTTTCTCATCACAAACAATGACAACATGGTACTTTGCTAACTAATCCATACCGATTATAACGTCAAAACTACCAAGTTCTATGGGCATTAAGTGTATGTTGAATGGGTGATTTAAGAAGTTTAAAGTACAACCCCGAATGATAGTGTTTATCCCAATTATTTTCTCATCGTCTAGTTCAACATCGTAATAGTGGTCAATGTTATTTTGGTGGTTATCAAATTTGGGAGGTAAATACGGTAGACACAAAATTCTTATCGGCACCAGTATCAAATAGGATATAAGCATAGCAGTTGTTTAGAAAAAACGTACCCCTAACGACGTTGGAGTTTGGGTTTGTCCCTGCATTTCCCACCACATACACTTTTGCTGGAGCATTACCATTCCTAACTAGGTTGCCTCAGTTGTTGTTCTTCAGTTTTGGACACTCCCTCTTGAAATGTCCCTGGGCTCCGCACTCAAAGCAAGTACTTTCCTGACCGGCCCATGCCCCATTGGTTTTAGCTGTATGGCATTTGCAGGACTCCTACAGTCACGGGCCAGATGGCCAACTCTGTTGCACTTGTGGCATTTGGGAGCACACAGTCCATCATGGTGATAGTTGCATTTAGAGCACAGTGGTTTAGATCCTCCGTAAGGTTTCTTCTCACCATGCCCTGTAGTATAAGCTCGTGCCACATTATGCCTTTTGGGAGGCTGCTGCTGGTTTTGATTGTTCCTAGAAGTGTCATCAAACTTTCTCTTGTTTTCAGCCTGACGTTCAGTGATCCGTCTCCGAATACGCTATACGTAAATATATAGTATAAGGATAGGACAATTATAGTATAGTAAGTATTTTCCGTCGGATTTAAGAAACAAACTTCTAACCAAAGTTGTCTCAAAAACCTACCGGGTCGTTTTCCCTCGATGAAGCGTGAATTGAAAATTGGTAACGTTCGTGATCGCGCGTTTTGAATAGTTTCAAAGAATTTTGATTTGGGTTTTCTAAATCCTACTAAATATAAATGACAAGTAGATAAATGCACGAAAACAAGTAAACAAGAAATGAAAATTAAACACGTAAGCATTAAAACGTAAACGGGAATTAAAGAAACGCGACATTTAAGCAACTACATCAAATTTAAGCCCTACAACTTCAAATCTAATTTTTATAAATCCTAAATGACAAAATAAAATTTTCAGAAAAAGATTTTTTTTTTGATTATTTTTCTATTTTTTATGATTTTTTAAAGTTTTAAACAAAATTAATTCAAGAAAAATATAAAACTTCGAAGTAAAAATCTAAGAAAAATTACAAAAATAGCTTGAAATGTAAAGAATGCAAGAAAAATAAAAACTATAAAATTGCTTAACCAAATAAGCTGGGAAAAAGCAAATAAGCACACGAAGTGCTTTTTATAAAAAGAATTCAAAAAGGTGTTAAAACAATTAAAGGTGCACCTTAGGACGTAAAAGTCCCAAGGGCGCAATGGTGTGTGTGTGGTGTGTTGTGTCATTATAAAAGGTTGAGGAGGGTTGAGGTCAGGGGTTTGAGCCTTGCTCACCCCTGACTTCCTTTCTTCCCTTTTTTTTATTTTTTTAAAACTTTCAAAAACAAAGTTGTAAAACAACTAATAAGGAACTTTTTTTGTGAAAACAACTTTTTTTCTAAATCAAAATTAAGCTAGAAAACAGCTTATTAAAACAGACAGAACACACTTGTTATTTTTGGCTTTTTAAACAAAAACTAAGTAACAAAGAAGCTAAGATAAGTTCAAGCTTAAGAAAAATAAGCTACTACTACCCTAAAGCTAACTTAATAAGCAAGTCTGAGCTAGAAACAAGGCAAAAGAATAAGCCATAACCTAAAAACCAGATTTAAGAACTTATACTAAATCAAAACAGACAAACAGCAACTTTTGAGCTTATTTTTAAGCAAACAAATGGAACATTATGGACCAGAGGCTTATATCATTAGAAAGACTGTTAGCCTCAAAATATTGAGTCGAACAAGGGAAGTTCGTTCATTAATTATATTACGTATCGATCATTATTTAATATACGTTGTAATAGGCTAGACTGGTAAACGGGCTCTTATATATAAGCTAACCGGTCACGTGTATCGGGCGAAAGCCCAAGTAAACCCGAGCCCGGCCCGTAGAATTACTAAAGGCATGAAAGCCTTTTAGTTTTGATACATATACACCTCCTCAAGGAAAGTGAGGGGTGTTGGTCATTTGTAACTTTCATTTTACAAGTAAACAATCTCATTCTCTCACTTTCTCTCTCTACTTTCTCTCTCTACAATTCTTCTCATCTCCTAGCTTATTTTCTTGTTCATCATTATGAAGTGAAGTGATTATTTTAGGATCCGACATTTGGTATCAAGAGCCTCGGGTGGATAGTGCTTGTTTTGTGGTTCTATAATATCAAAAAAAATGTGGCTTATTTCTTCAATAAGCTCACGTCTCATAAAATTTTGGGGCTTATTGGTTCGTTTTGCTTCTCTACTCCTTGCTTCACTTGTTCTACCACTTCTTGTGTTTGATATGTGGTTATAAGCTCAAAATTTCTTGGCTTATTTTCATATTCGTGGCTTATTTTTCCTAATAAGCTCACGGCTTTTTGGCTTATTTGCTATTAAGCTTCTTGGTTGTTCTACTTATTACGTGTTCTTGCTACTTACACACTCACAAGCTTAGTCCTTTAAACCTAAACCTCCAACTAGTCGTTTAGGTTTCAAATTTTCGAGCTTATTTCGGCTTATTCAAGCTTATTTTCATGGCTTATTTGTGTTCTTCTTATTTTATTTGTGGTCCCAACCGGTCAACAAACAAGAGACCAAGATCCACAATTTAAGCTTCAAAAGATAGGGACACTTTGTTTGGTAGTAAAAGTGGTCCACACCCGATAGTGACTTCGAGCGGAATATGTAAGTCGAGCCCAAGCGAAACATGTAAGCTAAGAGAAATATGCAGGAAAAGTTAAAGCGAAATATGTATGTTAACTTGAAGCGAAATATGCAGGTTTAAGTCAAGCGAAATATTACATTAAACTAAAACGAAACTCTGCCAAACTCTTTGAAATTCAAGCGAAATATGTTCATTATGAGTTCAAGCGGAATATGTTAAACAACAAGCGAAACATGCAATTTCAAGTCAAGCAAAACATGTACTATTAAGGGCAAGTGAAATACGTTTTAATTTCAAGGGAAATATGTTAAATTCAAAGCGAAACATGCAGTGTTGAAATCAAGCGAAATATGCAAAAGACCAAGCGAAACATGCAATTCCTTTTTCAAGCGAAATATGTTCTCTTCCAAGTGAAATGTGCAGTCTTCTGAATTCGAGTGAAATGTGTAACTTTTGAAGCGAAATACGTAATTTCCAAGCAAAGCGAAATATGCAATTTTTCTTTCAAGCCAAGCAAAATATGCACTCTTGTAAGCGAAACATGTCAGTTTAGGAATTTTTAACTTTCAAGACATTCAATTCACAACAAACAAACCTTAATCCAAATCAATTAACATTCACGGTTTTCTATTGATTTTGTAAAATCCCGCGAAAGACACAATTCTCTTCTCGGTTTTAATCATAGACTTGTAAAATCCCGTGAACGTTTATTGCTTTCTTCTTACCACAACTTCAATCATAACACATCTACTTAAGATCCTACAATCATTTTTCACTTCATAATTCTTCAATCATTCATCATGACAACTCCAATTGTAATTTCCACAACCGACAGTCAAATGCATAACAACATAATGGCAGCTGGTTCAATGGATCGTCCACCAATGCTTGCAACAGGACGATATGCACAATGGCGATCACGGTTCTTACGATACATTGATACAAGACCAAATGGTGATGCCTTACGGAAGTGCATTCTCAAAGGTCCTTACACTCCAACTATTGTCACAACACCAGCTGTTCCTGCAATAAAGAATTCTCCAGCATTTCCTAAACAAACAACAGTCGAGACAGTTATGAATATGACTCCTGAAAATAGAGCTCATTTTAAATCAGAAAAAGAAGCGATTCATTTGATATTGACTGGAATTGGAGATGAAATATACTTAACTGTTGATGCTTGTCAGACAGCTCAAGAAATGTAGGAAGCCATCGAAAGGCTACAACAAGGTGAATCACTCAATATTCAAGATGTCAAGACAAACTTATTTTGGAAGTTTAGTCAATCACCTCTCACGATGGAGAAACAATTGAGTCTTACTACACAAGATTCTACAAGATGATGAATGAAATGATCAGAAACAATTTGACAGTTGCTACGATGCAAGTCAATGTTCAATTTCTTCAACAACTTTAACCAAAATGGTCAAGATTTGTAACAATTGTCAAGCAACTACACAAGTTGGATGAAGTATCATAGCACAAACTCTTTGACATTCTGAAAACAATACCAAAAGGAAGTTAATAACTCCACGGCTGAAAGAATTGCCCAAGAATGCTAACCCATTAGCACTTGTTCTACTGCTCAGAACACTTCAAGACACCAATTTATCAATCATTAAATTTTTTCCCCCCCTCACAAATCATATCACCAACATCAAAAGCTTCACTTCCAACCGAGATTCTCATGAACTACAAGATACAAAAGCAAGAGATAGCACAAACCAATCACACCCACCATTCTGGAGTCAGCTTCTGAAGAGACAGTGATCCCTGAAACAAGCTCAGAGGGATAAAGAACCATGTAAAATATTTGGCTCAAATTGTAAACGTTACTTCAAGAAAATCTACAAACCTACCAACAACAACCTTAGAACTTCTCAAACACCAGAAATAAGAATGTGGAAGTTACTACTCCAAGGTAACAAGAATGACAAAGCAGACTGGACAGATTGGGAACAGAGGCAGTAAATGTTGTTTGGGGCTAGAGAACTGAGGTGGTCAAGTAGTGCAACATCTGGGATACAGTGTTTTACTCAAGGAATTGGATCAATATGTTAGGAATGCAAGAAAGCAAAACGTGTTAAAGACTCCACGTATCTAAATGAAAAGATGTTGTTGTTAAACAAGCTAAGAAAGGTGTTCAACTTCAAGCAAAGCAATCTGACTGCTACAGACACGGATTAAGAAATTGATAACAAGAGTTTAGAAGCACATTACATTACTTGGCAAAGATCCGGAGGTTCTAAAGCAGACTCCGCACTGACGTTGAGCCATTGGAACAGGTACTAATACTGATACTAACGTAATGTGTTACCAAGACATACAACATTTGAGCAATCTGAAATCCCTAACTAACACATAGGCAGTGACGGGTGATAGTAATGTCATTCCTGACTCACCGGATATGTGTGATAATGATATTCAGGATGACCAAAATGATGTAGAATGTGATGATGAACGTGATGCACTTGCTAATTTAATTGCTAATTTGAAACTTGATGTCGATGAAAATAAAACGTTTCAAAAGCAATTAAAGAAAGCAAATGCAACATTGACTCAAGAATTAACTGAGTGCAAATCTATTCTTGCGGAAACTAGTAGAACTCTAAGGGAATCTAATAGTACTCGGGATAGTTGTTTAGTTGCACTTCCAAAATAAATAGATTGAGTTTGAGAGGTACAAGGCCTTTAATGATCGTACAGTTGACTATGACAAACTTAAACATAAGTTAAATGAAACTCTAGGACTATTAGCTCAAAAAGAAATTGACATAAAAGAAGGTTTAAAAGTTAAAGCCTACAAAATTTCTGTTGTCAAAGAGAAACTCGATGAGTTAGTCAAACAGAGTCTTTTAACAAAGTCACATTATGAAGGTCTTGTCAAGGAGAATACAAAGGTAATAACGGATTTGAAGCTTAAGGAAGAAAAAGATATTGACAAAATGATTTCAATGGAAAACCAATTAAAGTTTTTGAATGAAATTGTTTACAAAAGGAGTCAATCAATCCAAACCATTCATATGTTAGCACCCAAATGCCCTACATTTAATGGAAGACCTACCTTTGCCAATCCAATGTACCTCAAAAAGGCTCAATATGAGAAACCATGTTTGTATATGATCCCACATGACCAATCTGATCCTGCAAAACAGACTCGTCCCCAGTAGGGAAGAGACTCTGACTCTTAAAGAAGAGAGTCAATCAAAATTGAATAAAGACTTAGTGAAACCTTTTGACTACACAAAGTTAGATAGTCTTTATGAAATTTTTAAACCCCCGACTCAGCATTATGAAATTCAGTTCGCACAGGCTAATGAAATAAGAAAGAAAATGTGGAGAAAATCATTTGTGAAAACAAAACCAAATATTTTCAAAAACATCAATTTCTTACCAGTGTCAAAATCAATAAGCAAAAGTAGACAAGCATACAATGTCATGACGAATAACATTAATCATCTGAAAGAAATTTTCAATCAAGCATGGGTAAAACATTCAAACGAACGTCTTCATCTTCGTAACCTAACTGCTCAAGATATGGAAATCCTAATTAAGACATGTTTGATGCCCCTTACCCTTAAGACCCAGAATGATAGTTTCACATTTGTTCATGAACTTAAGCAAGAAATGCATGCAGATTTAAAATACGTTGAATCTCTTGAAGATGAAATTAATGAACTTGAATCTGATAAGGCATAATTTTCCAACATGTATGATATGCTTTTGCAAGAATGTGTGTCGAATGATATTATGTGTTCATATTTGCAATCTTCATCTGATTTAGATAAGATCATTGAATTACAATGCTTATATCTTTATAAAGTTAGGGAATGTGACTGTCTTGCACAAAAGCTTTCTGAACAAACTAAATTTGTAAGTAAAGAGATTTACACTAAGCTTTAATGAAGTTTTGCTAAATTAGAAAAACACTCAATTTCTCTTAAAATTTCTTTACAACAATGTCAAGAACAACTAAAAAATGACACATTTTGCAAAGAAAAAGCATCAAATGTATTTCGATAGGAACATGAACAATACTTTGATATACAAGATTTAAAAGCTCAACTGCAAGACAAGAACATTGCAATCAGTGAGTTAAAGAAACTCATTGACAAATGCAAAGGAAAATCTGTGGACACTAAGTTTGATAAACCATCTGTTGTTCGACAACCAAATGCTCAAAGGATTCCAAAACCATCAGTTTTAGGAAAACCGGCTCCTTTTTCAAACTCTCTTGAGAGAACAAATTTTGCAAAGAAAAAGTCAGTTTCAAAAACTAATGAGTCATATGGTTTATCAAAACCAGTCACTCCACAGAATTTGCCTCAAACAGCAACGCAAGCTGTAAGAAACAAAAATGTGATTAAACCAGGCATGTATCAAATTGCAAGTAGTACAACACAAACTAAAGCACCACAGTTGACTCAGACTTCTAGGAATACTAATCCTCGCGTGTCTACATCTACAGGAGTAGCTCACAGAACTAATGTTAGCAGACCACAGCCTAGGAGCAATCAAATGAAAGATAAGGTCCTGCCAAACACTAGTCAAGTGAAGTTTAAGAAGACTAAAGTAGAAGACCACCCTAGGATTTCTCGTATTTCTAATCAAACAAAGTCTATAACTACGTGTAATGATAGTTTAAATTCCAGAACTTTGAATGTTAATGCTGTTTGTGCTACTTGTGGAAGACACAATTCTCTTCTCAGTTTTAATCATAGACTTGTAAAATCCCGTGAACGTTTATTGCTTTCTTCTTACCACAACTTCAATCATAACACATCTACTTAAGATCCTACAATCATTTTTCACTTCATAATTCTTCAATCATTCATCATGACAACTCCAATTGTAATTTCCACAACCGACAGTCAAATGCATAACAACATAATGGCAGCTGGTTCAATGGATCGTCCACCAATGCTTGCAACAGGACGATATGCACAATGGCGATCACGGTTCTTACGATACATTGATACAAGACCAAATGGTGATGCCTTACGGAAGTGCATTCTCAAAGGTCCTTACACTCCACTATTGTCAAACACCAGCTGTCCTGCCAAATAAAGAATTACTCCACATTCCCTATACAAACAACAGTCGAGACAGTTTATGAAAATGAACTCCTGAAAATAGAGCTCCATTTAAAATCAGAAAAAAGAAGCGAGTTCATTAGATATTGACCTGGAATTGGAGATGAAATATATTCAACTGTTGATGCATGTCAGACAGCTCAAGAAATGTGGGAAGCCATCGAAAGGCTACAACAAGGTGAATCACTCAATATTCAAGATGTCAAGACAAACTTATTTTGGAAGATTTTAGTCATCCCCTCTCACGATGGAGAAACAATTGAGTCCTTACTACACAAGGTTTTACAAGCTGATGAATGAAATGATCAGAAACAATTTGACAGTTGCTACGATGCAAGTCAATGTTCAATTTCTTCAACACTTTAACCAAAATGTGGTCAAGGGGGGGGGGGGGAGATTTGTAACAATATGTAAAGCAACTACACAAGTTGGATGAAGGTTTCATAATCACAAACTCTTTGACATTCTGAAACAATACCAAAAGGAAGTTAATGAACTCCGTGCTGAAAGAATGGCCAAGAATGCTAACCCATTAGGACTTGTTGCTACTGCTCAAACACTTCAAGACCCTTATCATCAATCATCAAAACCTCACAAATCATATGCACCAACATCAAAAGCTTCACTTCCAACCATATCTCATGCAACTATAAGATACAAAGGTAAAGAGATAGCCAAACCAATCACACCACCATCTGAGTCAGCTTCTGAAGAAGATAGTGATCCTGAACAAGCTCAGAGGGATAAAGACATGTAGAAAAATTTAGCTCTCATTGCAAAGTACTTTAAGAAGATCTACAAACCTACCAACAACAACCTTGGAACTTCCTCAAACACCAGAAACAAGAATGTGGATACTACTCCAAGGTACAAGAATGACAATCAGACTAAACAGTTTGGGAATCAGAGGGCAGTAAATGTTGCTGAGGCTAGAGAAACTGTAGGTGGTCAAGTAATGCAACTGTCTAGGATACAGTGTTTTAACTGCAAGGAATTTGGTCACTTTGCTAAGGAATGCAGAAAGCTAAAATGGGTTAAAGACTCCACGTATCACAAGGAAAAGATGTTGCTGTGTAAACAAGCTGAGAAAGGTATACAACTTCAAGCAGAGCAATCTGACTGGCTAGCAGACACGGATGAAGAAATTGATGAACAAGAGTTGGAAGCACATTACAGTTACATGGAAAAGATCTAGGAGGTTCCTAATGCAGCATCAGGCACTGACTTTGAGCCATTAGAACAGGTACAATATGATACTGACGATAATGTGTCTACCAATGACATACAACATTTTGAGCAATCTAAATCCATTACTAACACATGTGTAGTGGAAACGGGTGATAGTAATGTCATTTCTGACTCATCGGATATGTGTGATAATGATATTCAGGATGATCAAAATGATGTAGAATGTGATGATCAGTGTATTACACTTGCCAATTTAATTGCAAATTTAAAACCTGATGTCGATGAAAACAAAAAGATTCAAAAGCAATTAAAGAAAGCAAATGCAACATTGACTCAAGAATTAACTGAGTGCAAATCTATTCTTGTAGAAACTAGTAGAACTCTAAGGGAATCTAATAGTATTCGAGATAGTTTTTTAGTTGCACTTCAAAATAAATAGACAGAGCTTGAGGAGTATATGGCCTTTAATAATCGTACTGTTGACTATGAGAAACTTGAAAATAAGTTAAATGAAACTCTAGGACTATTAGCTCAAAAGGAAATTGACATCAAAGAAGGTTTAAAAGTTAAAGCCTACGAAATTTTAGTTGTCAAAGAGAAACATGATGAGTTAGTCAAACAGAGTCTTTTAACAAAGTCACATTACGAAGGTCTTGTCAAAGAGAAAACAAAGGTCATAACGGATTTGAAGCTTAAGGAAGAAAAAGATATTGACAAAATAATTTCAATGGAAAACCAATTAAAGTTTTTGAATGAAATTGTTTACAAAAGGAGTCAATCAATCCAAACCATTCATATGTTAGCACCCAAATGCCCTACATTTAATGGAAGACCTACCTTTGCCAATCCAATGTACCTCAAAAAGGCTCAATATGAGAAACCATGTTTGTATGCGATCCCACATGACCAATCTGATCCTGCAAACAAACTCGTCCCCGATAGGGAAGAGACTCTGACTCTTGAATAACGAGAGTTGATCAAAATTGAATAAAGACTTAGTGAAACCTTTTAATAGTCTTTATGAAATTTTTAAACCCCCGGCTCAGCATTATGAAATTCAGTTCGCACAGGCAAATGAAATAAGAAAGAAAATGTGGAGAAAATCATTTGTGAAAACAAAACCAAATATTTTCAAAAACATCGATTTCTTACCAGTGTCAAAATCAATAAGCAAAAGTAGACAAGCATACAATGTCATGACGAATAACATTAATCATCTGAAAGAAATTGTCGATCAAGCATGGGTAAAACATTCAAACGACCGTCTTCATCTTCGTAACCCAACTGCTCAAGATATGGAAATCCTAATTAAGACATGTTTGATACCCCTTGCCCTTAAGACTCAGAATGATAGTTTCGCATTTGTTCATGAACTTAAGCAAGAAATGCATGCAGATTTAAAGTACGTTGAATCTCTTGAAGATGAAATTGATGAACTTGAATCTGATAAGGCAGAATTTTCCAACATGTATGATATGCTTTTGCAAGAATGTGTGTCGAATGATATTATGTGTTCATATTTGCAATCTTCATCTGATTTAGATGAGATCACTGAATTACAATGCTTATATCTTCATAAAGTCAGGGAATGTGACTGTCTTGCACAAAAGCTTTCTGAACAAACTGAATTTGTAAGTAAAGAGATTTACACTGAGCTTTTACGAAGTTTTGCTAAATTAGAAAAACACTCAATTTCTCTTGAAATCGCTTTACAACAATGTCAAGAACAACTGAAAAATGACACAGTTTGCAAAGAAAAAGCGTCAAATGTATTTCGAAAGGAACGTGAACAATATTTTGAAATACAAGATTTGAAAGCTCAACTGCAAGACAAGAACATTGCAATAAGTGAGTTAAAGAAACTCATTGAAAAATGCAAAGGAAAATCTGTGGACACTAAGTTTGATAAACCATCTGTTGTTCGACAACCAAATGCTCAAAGGATTCCAAAACCATCAGTTTTAGGAAAACCGGCTCCTTTTTCAGACTCTCTTGAGAGAAAATATTTTGCAAAGAAAAAGTCGGTTTTAAAAACTAATGAGTCAGAGGGTTTATCAAAACCAGTCACTCCACAGAATTTGCCTCAAACAGCAATGCAAGCTGTAAGAAACACAAATGTGATTAAACCATACATGTATCGAATTGCAAGTAGTACAACACAAACTAGAGCACCATAGTTGACTCAGACTTTAGAAAACTAATCTCGCGTGATATACATCTACAGGCGTAGCTCACAGAACTAATGTTAGCAGACCCACAGCCTAAGGAGGCAATCAAATTGAAAGATATGGTCTGCCAAACACTAGTCAAGTGAAGTTTAAGAAGACTGAAGTAGAAGACCACCATAGGATTTCTCATATTTCTAATTAAACAAAGTTTGTAACTGTGTGTAATGACAGTTTAAATTCCAGAATTTTGAATGTTAATGCTGTTTGTGCTACTTGTGGAAAATGTGTGTTTAATTCGACTCATGATGTTTGTGTTTTTAAGTTTTTGAATGACGTGTATGCTAGAACTAAGAAGCCTAATATAGTGCCTATTAGTACTAGAAAACCCAAAAGTCAAACGAACAAATCTGTTGCAACGCCCCATAAGAAAACAGTTGCATCAGAATCCACTACCACAAATTCTAAGAGTTACTATAGGATGCTATATAAGAGAACTAGTAAGGCGTAGAAATGGTGGATAGCACAACAATGCCCATCAGCATATACATGGGTTCCTAAGACAAAAAGGAAGTGGGTACCTAAAGTTAGGAATGAAAGTGTGACTAAGACAGTTAGTTTTGCCATAGATAATGTATCTAGGATAACTAATGTCTTAAAACTCACAAACACTTTAGGATCCAATTTGTCATGTATTCCATCGTCCTCTAATTCTCTTGCAGATTGTACAACTCATCCTATTCATTGTTGACTTGGGATGCACAAAGCACATGACGGGCAATCTATCACTGCTGTGCAATTTTGTTGAAAAATATTTGGGTACCGTTCATTTTGGCAATGATCAATTTGCTCCAATTCTTGGTTATGGAGATTTGGTTCAAGGAAATATTACAATCAACAGGGTTTACTACGTCGAAGGTCTCAATCATAATCTTTTCTTGGTTGGTCAATTCTGTGATGCGGATTTGGAGGTTGCATTTCGGAAATCTACGTGTTTTGTTAGAGATCTTCAAGGAAACGACTTACTAACCGGTAATCGTGGAACTGATCTCTATACAATTTCTCTTCAAGAAACAACTTCATCAACTCTAATCTGTCTCATGGCTAAAGCATCACCAACTCAAGCATGGTTATGGCATCGAAGACTTTCTCATCTCAACTTCGACTACATCAACTTGCTTTCAAAGAAGGATGTTGTGATTGGTTTACCAAAACTGAAGTATGTCAAGGATCAACTATGTTCCTCTTGTGAAGTGAGTAAAGCAAAACGAAGTTCATTCAAGTCAAAGACTGTTCCAAGTTCAAAAGGACGGTTAAATTTGCTTCATATGGACTTATGTGGTCCAATGCGGGTTGCTAGCATAAATGGGAAGAGATATATTCTGGTAATTGTCGATGACTACTCCAGATATACTTGGACACTCTTTCTACGCTCCAAGGATGAAACACCAGAAGTTTTAAAAGACTTTCTCATGATGATCTAAAGAAATCTTCAAGCCTTAGCAATTTCTGTCAAAACTGACAGAGCACTGAGTTCTTAAACAAGACACTTAATGCATTCTTTAAAGAAGAAGGAATTGAGCATCAAACTTTTATACCTCAAACACCTGAACAGAACGGCGTTGTCGAAAGACGAAACCGCACTCTTATTGAGGCTGCTCGAACGATGCTTTCAGCTTCTAAACTTCCTTTATTCTTTTGGGATGAAAGAAATTGCACCGCGTGCTTATCAAAAAGATCAATCATCATCCCAACTCATGAGAAAATGGCATATCACATCATTAATGATAGAAAACCCTTAATTAAACACCTTCACATCTTTGGTTGCACTTGTTACCTAACCAGAGATGGTGAAAACTTGGATAAAATGAAAGAAAAAGGGGATCCGTGCATTTTGGTGGGATACTCCACTCAGTCAAAGGGATATCGTGTCTACAACAAGAGAACAAGATTGATAGTTGAATCCATACATCTCAGATTTGATGAGATCAAAGAGATGTCGGAGACGTTTGTTGCTAATGACACTTCAGGCCTCATTCCCCAACGACAAAAGACGTCAGATTATGATAACCCTGACCCCGCACCAGAACTACAAAATGTTTCTTCTTCAGCAGACTCAACAGTTACATCACAACAGGAGTTGGATCTTCTTTTTGGTCCTTTGTACGATGAATTTTTCAATGATGGTACTTCTCGTGTCAACAAGTCTTCTTCTCCCACCGACAATTCTATTCAAAAAGACACACTACCTTCAACGCATATTCAACATCATAAGACCGAAACTTCAAACATTGTTCATGCTGAGGAAAACAAAAACAATAAGCAAGCAGAATTTACCAATTCCTTTTTGCTAAACGGTACAAGAACAGAAAATGCTGAGTCTTCCTCACGCAATATTGGTACTTCAAATATGCATACCTTCAATCAACCTCAAGATTCTGAATACCGATGGACAAAAGATCACCCGTTAACTCAAGTTCGTAGCAATCCATCCAAGCCAGTGCAAACAAGACGACAACTTGCAACTGATCTTGAAATGTGTATGTTCGCACTCACCGTTGAGTATTGTTGAACCGAAAAACATTAAGGGACGCAATGCTGATTCTGCATGGATAGACAGGCAACTGCAGGAAGGAAACTTCATCAGTTTGGTCAGCTACAAGTTGGGAACTCGCTTGACAAACCTTTTGGCAAAGAACAGTATATCAAGCTACAAGTGGTTATGGAAAATCAAAAAGGATGAAGATCCAATGTAATTCGCAAAAAAGCACGACTAGTAGCAAAGGGTTATGCTCAGGAGAGGGTATTGATTTTAAAGAATTCATTTGCTCTAATTGCTCGCTTGGAGGCTGTCTGATTTTTGTCGCATATGCCTGCACACACGTCTTTTTCCATTTATCCAAATGGACGTGAAAACGGATTTCTTATTGGTTCCATTGAATTAGGAGGTTTATGTTGCACAACAGTTGGATTCGTGATTCTTGATCATCCAGAAAAAGTTTACCGTCTAAGGAAAGCTCTATATGGATTAAAACAAGCTCCGAGAGCCTGGTATGATGAACTCTCAAAATTCCTGATTTCCAAAGGTTTTACTAAATGTATCATTGACCCAACACTATTCACGATAAAATACGAGGAGGACATTCTACTTGTGCAAATTTATGTTGATGACATTATTTTTGGTTCCACAAACCCTAAATTTTCTAAACGATTTGAAAAATTAATGCACAGTAGATTTGAGATGTCCCTGATGGGGGAAATGAAATTCTTTTTAGGACTTCAGATCCACCAATCCCCACGTGGTATTTTTATCAATCAGGCCAAATTTACTTTAGAGATTCCTAAAAAACATGATATGGAAAAAGGACAAAGCATTGGTACATCAATAGCTACGAAACCTAAATTATATGCAGACTTAAGTGGTGAACCCGTAGACCAAACTGACTATCATAGTAAAATCAGGTCACTCATGTATCTGACATCCAGTAGACCAGACATAGTGCAAGCAGTTTGTTATTGTGCAAGATATCAAGCAAGACCGACTGAAAAACACCTCAAAGAGGTTAAAAGGATCTTTCGATACTTAAGAGGTACCATTAACATGGGACTCTGGTATCCGAAGGATTCAGGCTTTGAACTAACAGATTTTTCAAATGTCGATCATGCCGGTTACGTTGATACTCACAAAAGCACTTCTGGAGGAATACAGTTCCTAGGCGATAAGTTAGTCAGCTGGATGTCAAAGAAGTAAGACTGTACTGCAATGTCATCCGCAGAGGCTGAATATGTGGCGTTATCTGCAAGTTGTGCTCAAGTAATGTGGATGAGGACACAACTTCAAGATTATGGCTTCAAAACTACAACAAAATACCAATTGTATTGCGACTCGCGTTGCAGGCCCTTAAGCAATCTCATGCAACCCCATGCAGCCTATCCCATACCAAGCACATCCATTCTTGGTATCATTTCATCAAGGAACATGTTGAAAATAGTATAATTGAATTGTACTTTGTCAGAACTGAATACTGATTGGCTGATATGTTTACTAAAGCCCTATTTGAAGATAGGTTTCAGTATCTTGTCAGACGAATTGGTATGAGATGTTTGACTCCAGCAGAACTGGAGGTTCTAACAAAAGAATCTGCTTGATACTTCATCAAACATCAACATGTACATATTTTTGAAAAAAGAAAAATACAAAAATATAAAATTTCAAAAAGAAAATATGTTGATTAATATCAACACGGGCGTGTAAATGAAGTTCGAACAGGAGTTTCAAATGCTTTCAAAACATGTCATTTCTATTTTTCTCTATGACTTGTAATCACTCTCAGATTGCAACTCGGACCCGAACGACAAAGGAGAGTGTACGCATAAGTGCGCTTATCCTTAGCGTTAGAAGAGAAGTCTTCTAACATTTGGTTTTTCAAAAAAGTTGAACACAATTTTTCAAGAATTTCTCAATGACAATTCAAAATCTTTCAAAATTGTGTGTTCAACACTCCATCCCTCATATTGTTTTACAAGACAATTATTCTACATTTGGTGTCATTTTTTAAATGAGTCAAAGTTTGAGGGGGAGTTTTTCTGAAAAACAATGTTTTAATGATTGTTGGATACATCATAACATGACAATTCTTATGTATTCAACACATTATAAAAGGTCTTAATAACATCTACGGAATAATAATGACTATTAAATAGATTGATTGTTATAAGATGATTAGGTGGTTGAGCACAATTTTTCAAGAATTCTTCAATGACAATTCATAATCTTTCAAAATTGTGTGCTCAACAATGCTAACCCTCAATTTTATATTCATTTTACAACTTGGTATCATTGTTTTTGGTGTCAAACATATGTAAAATTGAGGGGGAGCAAGTTTATGTTCCATGTAATTCATGCTAAGTAAAAGTTTTCCCCATGGTATTTCAAGACAAATTTTAATCACAAAGTATTTCAAAAACTAAGTGAATTAGTATTTAAAATAAGGGGAGAAATGTATTTAAAATGTGATCTTGAAAATAATAAGTGATCTTATCGACTCAAAGTGCTTGATACTCTTCGAAAAAGGTTTTATGGTTACGATCTCATACCCTACAACATCTTATTTCACGACGATTCTGAAGTCATAAGGTGGTAAGGTTAGGTATTTGTCCTATGATCCAACCAGAACCGGAGGGATCTACCCAAGGACACTCCATAGTTAGAAATAGCAGTCCTTAGGTATGATTGGAGATGAATGTGTATAAGGGAAGAATGCCGACTAAGATTGAGCTAACACTGGAACAATCACAACAAGGTGTTAGTAATGACGTCTTGGTAAGCATTGAAGGGGTTGAAGAATTAAAAAGAAATGTATGGATAAAGGGTCTAAAGAAAGAAGCCCTCCACACAACTTAGGCAGAAACCGGGTCAATACATATGCTGTCAGAATCACAATGTTGATTGCTGACATTGAAGACGACATCATGGACCCAGTGATGCAATGCACAACCCTTCCTAGTCATTCGGGTTTCTCTCAAAATAAGCATGTCTCATTTGTCACGGAGATACGCATGACTTCTATAGACTTTCTTACTCCGAGTTAGTTGATATTAAATAGGTGGCAGTCTGCTCCAGCCTCCGATTACTAAAACCAAAACGCATTAATCGAGTCTAGGGCCAAGAGATCCATAAATAAATCTCATTAGGACACATTCTATTTCTAACACTTGTTGAACACCAATAAGTTCACAAGTTGTTAACAAGAGTCCTACGCATTATCCTTGTGATTGTGCCAGAACATCTGAGTGATACTTATGTACTCACAATGAAGATGGAAATCCTGCTTGAGCCAACATCAAACAAGCTCTTGGTAGGTGACTTGCGAGATTCTATATGAATCAAACTTGTGTCAACTGGAAAGAAACGATGGTGCGATTCAATGTGAATCAAACTTGTTCCAGGAAATGAATTGACGGCTTAATCAGAAAGATAGTAACTATCTGATTCACTCTTACCGTGTTGTCTGCTTTGAGACGTTCCGGTAATGAGAACAAGCAAGCATGGTAAATCTAATACATCTGTGTTAGAAGACCCTACGCTTTGAGCTGGAAACCCTGTCAAGGAGATTCTTTGAATCTACCTGATCACAGGTACAATATTTATACTGTAAAACAGTCCTACGGAACCGGAGGTTAATCTAACCAAATTCGGACGAATGACAAAGCCATATTCGTCCACACGCTTTATTGCTAACTGTTTTATTTCAGGATACATAAAGATGGAGATGGTGATGCCTCATTCCAGCTGGAGTCGGATTCATTACCACATGCTCATGCTCAAACTACAAAGACATACTATAAGCATCAAGATTCAAGAATCATGAAAGCTCAAGAATTAAAGACAAAGACTTCCGCACAAACTCTGATATACAAGATCTTCCTTCAAAGATATCAAGTCTATCAAGGGAGATTGTTAGCAAGCTTTCAAGATGATGCAAAGTATGAGCATGTTGGTCAAGACACAAGATCGCAAGGTGGCAAAGACGATCAAGACGGAAGGATAAAGATTTAAAGATCTCGGACGAAAAAGACAAAGTCAAAAGACAATGACAAAGGCTAAAGATCAAAGATCACAAAGCATGAAGGAACAAGCCTACAACGTAGACAGAGACAAAGATCATAAGAGCTTATCGACAAAAGCAATCTCATTGATCTCACGAAGGAGTGTCATAATGAACTCACTTCGGGGGAGATTGTTAGCCTCAAATAATGAGTCGAACACGGAAGTTCGTTCATTTAGAATATTAAGTCTCGGTCATTTTAATATGTAACGTTGTAATAGGCTAGAACGGGTAAACGGGCTCATTTAATGTAATCTAACCGGTCACGTGTATCGGGCGAAAGCCCAAGTAATCCCGAGCTTGGCCCGTAGAATTACTAAAGGCATGAAAGCCTTTTAGTTTTGATACATATACACCTCCTCAAAGAAAGTGAGGGGGGTTGGTCATTTGTAACATTTCACATTTGTATGTAAACTTCCCATTCTCTCTCACTTTCCCTCTCTCACTATCTTATCTCTACAATTCTTATCATCTCCTAGCTTATTTTATTGTTCTTAATTATAAAGTGAAGTGATTATTTAGGATTCGACACTAACACATATTTAACTTTATATGGTTTCTGCATACGTGTTTTGTAAATACGCTCTTAAAGATTAGCGGCGGGTAACTGCTTAATAATTAATACTAAACACCCCATATGTGTTGCATAAAGTTCCTTTTTGTCAACCAAGTGTGAAGGTACAATTAAGATGCATAAATTTTTTAGCAAAAAAACATACCGTTTGTACTCAATGTGGCTGAATCGCTAAATTCTTGAACCTTATAAATCTGACAGCATTAAGAATGGGCGAAACATTACCACTACCACTTCTTCCAATAGAAACTTTGTCTTCGTTTCCAACCAACGTTTTGAAGTATAAAAAGTAGATGCATTATAAACACGAGGTCTCACATTTCCTTAAAAGTGGATGATGTGGTTGCTGCAAAAAATCATAACATCACAAAATAAATAAAAACATACACAAAAAAGGTTGCAATTTTATGAACACAGTTATTTTGAAGCCTTACCTGGTGTTGTGGTTCCATCTGTGAAAAGAGTAATGCCTACAGAAAGAGGAAACACGTTTAGAGATACCAACAATTCATTTGCTTCTTTGTATGCGTAGCTTGAAGCAATAGCCTGAAATGGGACATAATTTGTCAACTAACTACTAAATTATCAAAGATTTCATCAACTAAAAATCAGTTCCATTAGTTTGGCAAAGTTTCTTGTATGTTTCTAAAACTCGAAAGCCGGTGCAAGTTAATTATGGTTTTCCTTTTAGTTTCACTTGTTTTTTTAACTTAATCTTGTCTTATGGGTACACTTAAGACCCCCTACCTTTAGTTCATAATTTCCTCTCAACTTCCTCATTTTATGAAACTTCCAAGATAAGTTCACATGTATTCATTTATTAAAATAAAAGATTGACAGGTTAACCAAGTAAGCAACAAAATAACAATAAATTCTAGAGTTGACATATTATTTTATTTTAGTTATCAGTCTATTACCCTTCCATGATCAGATGTCATTGCAAGTGTTGATAATTAAGCATCACAATACAACCCATTATCATATGCATTAACTTTTCACCTAGTCAAAAAACAATACCCTTTTCCCTCTCAAGCTGAAGTAACTTTTCACCTAGTCAAAAAACATAACGATTTAGCCATTTTCAACACACACACAAAAAAAGGCAATAAATAAGAAGAAATTCAATCAAGAAAAAGGTAAAGAGAGGATTACCACTTGGCATCCATGTTTCTCTAATCGAATCACGTATCCTTCTGCTGCTAATCCCAATAACCATAAACGTTTTTTTCCTTTCCCCACTCTTGCCTCCATCTGTCTTGTTAGCACGCACATCACTGCGGTTCACTTCAACTGAAGTTTGATTGCCTGGTAGCTCCAATCTCAGGTCAGAGACTGAGTTTTCAAGTGATCTAATAGACCTCCGAAAATCAAATCTTTACTTGAAGATGTTTTTACCCAACAATGGTTATTCACGGTATGCAAAATATATCCAGTGATGATAAACCCTGCTCCAATTTTTATAATTGATAGAAATGCTTTAGAAGATTTACCATAATATCGCAAATTAATAAACTTTTTCCTTTGAGATTAAGATCATTGGTACACGCTAAAATCATGTATCTTTATCTTAATGCAGTGACCTAAGAATTTGAGCCTCTAATTTTAAGAATGCCATAAAACAGATCCTATTCTTATAGGGGTGTTTGTTTCGGCTTATGGCTATCTTGGTTTTGTGCTTAGCTTTCATTAGCTCACTTTCTGTGGATTATTTTGAAAGTTTTCGGCCTATATAAGTTCAATATGACATAATAAACTTATATAACCAAAAATTTTCAAAATAACCACAAAAAGTGAGCTTATGAAACATAAGCCCAAAGCAAATAAGCCATAAACCGGCTATATAAGCCGAAACAAACACCCCCTTACTACGCATACTGCATAAGAAAAAGAATAGAATCTACATTTTGATCTACAATTGTAATCATATAAAGAGAAAGAAAAGTATAAATTGAAAAGAAAAAGAGTAGTACTGACTGGATTGCTTGTTGGGTTTTATGAACTTCTCCCATTAATTGATTATCCTGAACCAAAACATAACAAAAATTAATAAACTCAAACAGAAAATTCAAAACCCATGAAAATATTTTATAAATGAAATAAAAATACCACATTTTTTTAACATAATCATCATTAGTAAAAACTTTTAACTCTTGTTCTCTCCTTCTCATGATCCTTCCATCTGATTCAAATTGGACCCACACCCTATAATAATAGTAATCAAACAAATCAATCATTAAAATCAAACTTTAAACTATAAAAAAACCAGTTAGTAAAGACCATGCCTAAAACAAAACTGAAGATGCTGAAAATGATGATCCATTTAGGTGACACTTTCCCACCATTACTGTTGCTTTCGTCTTCTTCTCATTCGCGTGTAAAAAAAATACTTGCACCACCAAATGGATGAAAGTTAGAGGATCGTACCATCAAGAACCCACCAGCTAAATATGTAAGAATAAGAAATAATCACAAACCCAATCCGAAGTAACAAACATGAGATGCTTGTTTAAGATGATACTTACCGGTTCGCTTTCTTTAAGTATATCACACCAGGACCGGTTTTAGCTTCAACGTGACACAATACTCTTGTCGGAAGTTTCATCCTAAACTCCTTCATCAACTCCTTCACTTGGTTGTTCCCTGCAAATTCCACGTCCTATAGTTAAGGTACAAACGATGAACATATACGAATAGTTAAAGAGTTTACCATCTAATGGACGCCTTGTAACCATAATATAATTTTTTTAGGTATCAAGATCTCATATATCATACTGATAATAAAGATAAACATCAAATGTATAATCTATAATTATATAATCATATTTTGACAAATAAAGGAACCTGTTTAGTGTTTACTTGAAGGACTATGACCCAATTAAAGTCTCACAATTTGTCCGCCAAGCTGAGTTCCTGGTAGCATCCTTAATGCTTCCTCAACGTACAGCTTCTCCATCTTAGTCAATCAACATAACAACATCATTCTACCATCTGCCAACACAGAGATCATGTGAACTTATTAGAATATAAATTCATGACACCATATACCAAAAACAGCAGATTACAAAGCCATATTTATGATGTTCATGTGCCTACCCATGAGCATGATCGACATTACATAACCGAGCAGCATCATGGCCTTTTCATTCAACCACCACATCTGATTCTTTCTTGCTCTGTAACATGTAACAATTCGTTACAACCAACTTCTAAAGCCATACGTCAAAACCATAAATGAAGCCAAAGAAATTACCACTATTAGATGATGAATATCCTTTATACACTAATTAAATCTTTCGTTTAACAAAACATAATAGTTAACCTCAAAATTAAAGACCAATAAAAACCCTAATTTTATAATATAGAGAACAAAGAAAATCGAGAAAAAAAATCTTACCAATTTCATACGATTTTGTTTGAGATGCGAATGGTCTGGAGACACACAAAAAATAATCAAATCGATCTAAAAACACAAAAATAACAATCGATCCTCATAAAAACAGTTGGAGGTGTATTTTCTTCAGCCATTATTTTTGGGTGCTTTTTTATTCATGGATATGATCTTGAATCGAAGAAATCTCATTAGGTTATTGCTTAATGGATTTGGAGGAATGCTTTTTGATCAGTTATTTTTTGGTATGGTTTCTTGATTCACAGATCCAGTGATAGCATTTGATTTCGATGATAGGCTGATAGTGGATGGTTGGACGGGTTTTTTGAGAATTAAATGTCCGAAAATTGCTTTCAATGTGAGCCATCGATTATTTCTGATTATACACGTGGCTTTTTTT
Source organism: Tanacetum coccineum (assembly GCA_026074375.1). Classification (NCBI taxonomy): domain Eukaryota; kingdom Viridiplantae; phylum Streptophyta; class Magnoliopsida; order Asterales; family Asteraceae; genus Tanacetum; species Tanacetum coccineum. The sequence goes on from BQNB010029845.1 coordinate 45,054, forward strand.
TAGAATTTTGAGTCAAGATGATGGTTTCAAAAACCTTGTTTTATATAGGTTATAGATTATTGAAATCTTGCAAAATTCATATCTCCTTCGTTATAGCTCCGTTTTTCGAGTTTCTTATATGCACGGAATCGTCTTGAAGTGTACTATTTTATCATCAGGTTTATATTTGTCACAAAAATTCGTGCTATTACAGAATATACAAACTGTCCAAATATATATTTATAAAACTTGTTTTTATAAATTCTAACTTGATTTAAATATTACAAGTCCTCTAAAATCACTAATACAACATCATTAGTATATTTTAAGTCCACTAGTTTATGTCCATCTATTTTATGTCTAATAATCATTTATTTATAAAACTATATAAATAAACTTGTAATAATTAATTTTAACAATTAGTTATATAATTTAACCAACACTTGCAATATATCAAATAAAACATGTTCTTGCATTCTAACATATTTTAAACACCTTTTCACCATGGATATGTGTTTCTTTGATTATGTATAAACTAGTTTTATTTTATAAACTTTATAAAATAAATACTAGATTGTGATTTAACATTATAACAAATATATATATGTAAGAAAATAATTGAAATGAAAGTATGAGAAGTGATTGTAAACCTTGTATGAATGAATGTAGAAGTAAACACAAACTTAAACTTAAATCTTCAACCCAAAATCCTTTTATCAAACCCTAGTTTCTTCCTTGAAAACCCTAATTTCTTTTCTTGTTAAACCCTTAATCTTACTTGAAAAATCACTTGATACACCTTAGATATTAACCCTAAACACTCTTGTATGCTTGTAATCTTGGTAAAAATGAAACTATGAATTTTTCTAGTGCCCTATATTGAGCCGTGGGTTATGAGAGCAAGAGAGGGAGAGAGTTTTTGATTTCTAGTTTGTGAATTGTGTGTAAAAGTCATAAAATAGGAACCTTTACATAGCATAAATATCTAGAAACACATCTATGAAAATTAGGGAAAGGAAATAGGCTTGTGTAAGAATGGTATGGTTTTGGTGTAAGAATGCATGGTATGAGTCCTTTCATGTAAGAAAGTTGCTAGAAGATTGCTTGTATGGTTTATTAAACACATGCTACATTCTAGAAGGAAATTTGAGATATTATCTTTGTGTTTGTATCATGTATATCCGGCCCTATGTGTATATGTGTAGGAAAATAATAAATTTTTGGGTATTAGGTATAATTGTCGGTATTTGATTTAGTATAGATAGGTAGAATGGTTTACTTGTATGCAAAAAGGTTCCAAAGTGCAAAACATAAACATTTTACGTAACTTATAAAAATAAAATATAAAAAGTTAATTATTATTTTCGTAAAAAAATATAACACTTGCTTGACGTAAATTTCTATTTGTTTGATGTCCGTTTACATTGATTGTTGATTTTAGTTTACACGATTTAACTAAACGATGAAAATTAAAAGTAAACGCGCAAAACCCAAAAAATAATTAATTGAAAGATTGAAGTCATAAAATGACCTGAAATAACGGATTGTTATAGTCTTCCCCCGTTAAAGGAGCCTTGTTCGCAAGGCTCATTACGTAGCATTCGATGAAGATGCGCGATTGGTGAAGAGGTGTGGATACTTCTTTTTGAATTGGTCTTCACGTTCCCATGTGAACTCAGGACCTCTCCTAGAGTCCCATCGAACTTTGATAATGAAGATATGGCTTTGCTTCAACTGCTTGACTTCATAATCCATAATGTCTACGGGTTCTTCAACAAAGTGAAGCTTATCATCAATGTGGATCTCATCCAACGAAATCATAAGTGATTCATCGGACAAGCACTTCTTCAAATTTGATACGTGGAAAGTGCTATAAACCCTGCTTAATTGTTGAGGAAGTTTGAGTCTGTAAGCAACGGTTCCCACTTACGCTAACACCTTGAAAGGTCCAATGTATCTCAGTTTCAACTTCCCCCGTTTGCCAAAACGGATAACCCATTTCCAAGGTGAAACTTTTAACATAACCCTATCTCCAACTTGAAATTCCAAAGACTTACGCCTCACATCAGCGTAACTCTTTTATCAATTACGAGCAGCTTGAATTCTGCTTTTGATTTGAATGATTTTCTCAGTGGTTTCGTGAATGATTTATGGACCGTTGAGTTGAACATCTCCGACCTCGGCCCATCAAACAGGCGAACAACATTTTCGGCCATAAAGTACCTTAAATGATGTGGCTTTGATGCTTGTATGATAACTATTGTTGTATGAGAACTCAATTAGTGGTAAGTGTCTATCATAACCATTCTCAAAATCTATCACGCAGGCGCGTAACATATCTTCAAGAGTTTGGATGGTTCTTTCGCTTTAACCATCAGTATGCGGATGGTAAGCAATACTCATATCCAAACGAGTACCCAAAGCCTTCTGGAACGATCTCCAGAAATTTGACGTAAATCTACCGTCACGGTCACAAATGATTAAGACTGGTATTCCATGTCTCGTGACTACTCCTTTCATGTAAAGTCTTGTCAATCTCTTCATCGAATCGGTTTCTTTCATTGGCAGGAAGTGTGCAGACTTAGTAAGACGATCAATAATCACCCAAATGGTATCATAACCACTTGATGTCTTAGGGAGCTTGGTGATAAAATCCATGGTGATATTGTCCCACTTCCACTGAGGTATCTCAGGTTGTACCAACAAAACAGATAGTTTCTGGTGTTCAGCTTTGACCTTTAATCATGTCAAACACTTGCTAACATAGGTGGATGTTGGTCTTATATTAATCCTTCACAACTAATAAGAAAACTCGAATAAGCTCTAAATGAGCCCTTGATGAACCGGCAACAAAGAAAGAAGAAAAAGAAGAAAAGAAAACTAGGAAAGTTAGATTAGAGAGAGAAAGGTGAGTTACAAAATGTGAGAAAATGCAACCAACACCCTCTCCATGTGTAGAGAGGGTTTCTTTTATACCCTTAAGCCATAAGTGGCATATGGGCTTTTTATATCTTGGGTCGGGCTTGGCTAAACTTGGGCTTAGAGCCCGAAACACAGATAATATTAGATTACAATCCAAGCTCGTTGAACCCGACTAGCCTATTACAATACAAGACCTAGTTTAACTTTATAAGACCAATAACATTCTTGTTTGACTTAATATAATTAAGGCTAACAATCTCCTGCAATGTTGAGGTCTCTTTCTTCAAACTCCTCCGTACCACCGATGACATTCTTGTAGGAGTTTGCTTTGATTTATCATTGTCTCCCCTGACGTTGAAGAAATGAATTTTGACATTTATGCTTTGCCTTGTTTTTGTCTTGTCTTGTTTGTAATGGCTTTGTTCATTCATGCTTTGTGATCTTGATCTTGAGCCTTTATCTTTTGACTTTATGTTCTTAAGATCGTTATCTTGCATCATCTCATTGACTTGAATCATCTTGATTTGACTTCCTTGATCATCTTGTGCTATTGACCAACATGCTCATACTTGTTACATTCTTGTTTGACATATATGATTATTAGTCTAACAATCTTCCCGGGAACAATCCCCCCAAATAGACTATTCTTTATTTACTTTGAGGCTCCTTTGGATGTGGGGAAGTTTAGACATCAACGATCTTGATGTTGAACTATTGACTTTGAAAGCAATGATTATGAGTAAGAATTGGTGGTTTATTGAATCCGTCTTTGCTAAATGAGCTGTCATAAACTTAACTGTCGCTAAACCTGAAAATAAGACATTAGCAATAAAAATTATATGGCTTTGTCATTCATCATGTACTTCGGTTGCAATTAACCTCCGGTTCCCATTTTATAGTATAAATAAGTCATCTATCGCCTATATCTCTCTCTGTAGATTCAAGAGAATCTCTTGACAGGGTTTCCAGCTCAAAGCGTAGGAACTCTAACACAATGTAATTAGATTCACCATGCTTGCTAGTTTCTCATTACCGAGGAACGTCTCAAAGCAGAAAATCACAGCAAAGTGAATCAATAGTACTATCTTTCTGATTTTAGTCGTCAAGTCATTTACTGACCAAAATTGATATCCATTTATCACAAGCTTCTATCATATATAATCTTCAAAGTCACCATAACCCAGAGCTTGTTTGATGTTGGCTCAAGCAAGGATTTCCATCTTCACTGTAATACTTAAGTATCACTCGGATGTTCTGGCAAGATCTAAAGGATAATTCTTAGGACTCTTTGTTACACCTTGGAAAACTATATGGTGGTACAACAGTGATTTTAACTTAGTAAACGAGCTGGACTTAGACTGTCACCCTATTCAATATTAATAAATCTCGATGAGATGTCAAATAGATAACGTGTGTATCTCCGTGACAAATGAGACAAGTTTCTTTTGAGAGAAACCCGAATGGCTGGGAAGGGTTGTGCATTGCATCACTGGGTCCATGACGACTTTCTTCAATATCAACAATCATCATTGTGATTTTGATAGATTATGTATTAACCCGATTTTTGCCTAAGTTGTAAGGAGGGATTCTTTCTTTTTACCCTTTATCCATAAATTTCTTTTTCATTCTTCAACCCCTTCAATGCTTACCAAGACGTCATTACTAACACCTTGTTGTGATTGTTCCAGTGTTAGCTTAATCTTATTCGGCATTTTTCCCTTATACACATTCTTCTCCATTCATACCTAAGGACTGCTATTTCTAACTATGGATTGTCCTTGGGTAGATCCCTCCGGTTCTGGTTAGATCGTAGGACTTATTCACATTTGTCTATAACATATTTTAATTACAATTTTCTCCCCTTATTTTAAATAATAAAACACTTAGTATTTGAAATACCAATTGATTAAAATTTGACATGAAAAATTCCATGGGGAGAAAAATTATACTACGATATTGCATGAATTAATTTTCCAGATAGCTCCCCTTCAACAGTATATGTGGGATACCAATATTTATTAAAACTTGACATTGGAATGAAAAATTGATATGACACCACAAAATGTTGAAGACGGAGTGAGATGCCTTAGTGAACAATGTATATTAACAATTGACATTATAAGTTTCCACATTTTAATTTCACAAAATGTGTTTGGATACATAAAATTGACATTTATGAAATGTACCCAACATATTAAAAGGCTTTGTTTTAAAAAGCCCCCCCTCAGAAATTGATTCACATAAAATGACATTCTTTGTACTACAATTCTTTGAAAATTATTCAAGGAAGGGAGTGTTGAACACACAATTTTAACAAATGCCACTTTTTATGGAAAAATACCACAAATTATATTGTATACCAATTGACATTGAAAGTTCTTTTGATAAATAATGTTTCAAAACAACGATTGTAAAAGACACATGAAAGAAGACTTCTCTTCTAATTTTAGAGTAAACAGCACTGAAGCGTACACTTCTATAACTCGATACGAGTTATGCACTGAAATGATACATAAGTCAAAAAGAGATAAAATTTAGAAATGACATGTTTTGAAAGCATTTGAACTCTTGTTCGAACTTCATTTACATGCCCGGACAGATGATAATCAATATTGCAAGGTACGAAATGTTATCGATTCCAAGAGACATGTCGAAAGAATTTCATTTTGATTTTTTGAAATTTATTTGATTTTATAAAGTTGTTTTTCTAGTTTTAATTTTCTAAATGTCTTTTTTGTTGTGTTATATTTTTGTATTTTCTTTTTATATTTTTCTATTTTCTTTTTGTTGGTTTTATATTTTTGTATTTTTGTTTTCAAAATTTTTTATAAATCCAAAATAAAGAGAGAAGAAAAAATATTTACAAATCGATGTTTGATAGATCAAGCAGATTCATTTGTCAGAACCTCCAGTTCTTCTGGAGTCAAACATCTCATACCGAGTCGTCTGACAAGATATTTAAACCTATCTTCTGACAGAGCTTTAGTAAACAAGTCAGCCAACTGGTATTCAGTTCTGACAAAGAATAATTCAACAATACCCTTTTCAACCTGTTCCTTTATGAAGTGATATCTGACATCGATGTGCTTGGTACGAGAATGCTGGACTGGATTGCACGAGATGGCTATGGCTGCCTTTGAGTCACAATACATAGGTATTTTATCAAAGTGGAAGCCATAATCTGTGAGCTGAGTTCTCAACCATAGAACTTGAGCACATCACGCAGATAAAGACACATACTCGACTTTTGCTGAAGACATTGAAGTGCAGTCCTTCTTTTTAGATGACCAGCTGACTAACTTATCACCACCTAGAAATTTTATGCCACCAGATGTGCTCTTATGAGAATCGAGACAGCCCGCATGATCCGGATCTGAAAAAGCAGTTAGTTTGAAACCGGTATCCTTCGGATACCAGAGACCCATGTTAATGGAATCCTTAAGGTACCGAAAGATCCGCTTAACCGCAGTGAGATGTTTCTCAGTCAGTTTCGCTTGATAGCGAGCACAATAACATGTTGCATGTACAATATCTGGTCTACTTATTGTTAGGTACATGAGTGCTCCGACCATACTATGATATTTCGTTTGGTCAATTGGAGTACCGCTCAAGTCAGCATCTATGTGTTTCGTAGCCATTGGAGTACCAATGCTATCACATGAGGTCATACCATGCTTTTTAAGTATCTCTTGAGCATACTTAGCTTGGTTTATAAAGATACCAAGAGGGGATTGGTGGATCTGAATTCCTAAAAAGAATTTCAGCTCCCCCATCATAGACATATCAAACTTGCTGTGCATTAGTTTTTTGAAACGTTTTGAAAGTTTTGGGTTCGTAGAACCAAAAATAATGTCATCAACGTAAATTTTCACAAGCAATATGTCTTCCCCATGTTTAGTACGAACAAAGTTGGATCAATAGAACCTTTTGAGAATCCTTTGGATACCATAAAGTTGAAGAGTTCATCATACCACGCTCTTGGTGCTTGTTTGAGACCATATAATGCTTTCTTGAGACGGTAAACTTTATAAGGATGATATGGGTAAACAAATCCATCTGGCTGGTTTACGTACACTTTTTCCTTCAGAGGCCCGTAAAGAAATGTTGTCTTAACATCCATTTGGTATACTGTAAATGATTTGTGTGCAACATACGCAATGAACAACCGTACAACTTCCAACTGAGCGACTGGTGCAAATGACTCTTCGAAATCAATTAATTCCTTTTGTGCATATCTCTTAGCTACAAGACGAGATTTGTTGCGGATGACAGTATTTTCCTTATCACGTTTGTTTTTCCAGAGCCACTTCAAGTTAATGACATTTTTGCAAAGTGGTCTGTCGACTAATTCCCATACATCTAATCGATCAAACTGGTGAAGTTCTTCTTGCATTGATTCAATCCATGCAGAATCAGCCATGGCTTCTTTAATGTTCTTCGGTTCGGTTCGACTCATGGTGAGTGCAAACATACACATCTCGCCATCAGTTTCTAGCTGACGTCTTATTCTAATTGATTGAGAAGGATTTCCAATGACTTGTTCTAACGGGTGATCTTTTGTCTAACGTTGTCCAGAAGGATGATGTTGATAGAATGTATGCATGTTTGACGAATCAACATGACGAGATGATGCTTCCCCTCGTTCTTGTACCGGTATACTAAAGATGTTGATAAATTCTTCGTTGTTAACTTGTGCATTTTCGGTATTGGTTTTTGCTTGAATAATGTTCTCAAGGGCAGTGACAGTTGGTACTTGAGTTGGTGCCTGATTAGTAGTTTGAGGTGTTGTTTGAATGTTCAATGGAGGTGGATCTGCAACAATGGTTGTTGTAGAAGTGTGAGTTGTGTTATGTTGTTGACGTGTATCGGGGATTATCAGCAGAATTTACAACGAAAGACTTTGACACAACAGGAGTCATTCCATTGAGTAATTCATTGAACATCAGACTATATAGCAATTCTAGCTCATTTGACGTTGTTACTGTCTCAGTTACTTGAGGAACATTTTCTTGACTTTGTGGAGTTTGTTGTTGACGTTTATTGGGATTATCAGCAGCATGTACAACGGAAGACTTTGACACAACATAAGAAGTTCCATTGAGTAATTCACTGAACATCAGACTATAAAGCAATTCCAGCTCATTTGATGTTCTTACTGTCTCAACAACTTGAGGAACATTTTTTTGGACTTTGTGGGACTAAGGGTCAAATCTGAGTTGATTATGGCGCATTTGAGGCAATATCGTCAAAGATTAAACATGAATTGTTTCAACTTCATTCTTGTTTCTCTTGTTAACATACCTTGTAATTTGACATGAAGCTGACTACCAACAAAACTACATGCATCACCTTTTCCTTCATTTTATAAAATTTTCACCTATCTCTGACCGATGTAGCAAAGAGAACACAAGATGTGAAAGAACGTGAACTGGACGTTTTCTGGGCATTGATGATATGGTTAGGTGTTTTCTCATGTCGGAGGAATTACAAAGTGACGGTTTTGGTAAAAAAACATGCTGTTTGCAATTGATTCAGCCAAAGAGAAACAAAGGAACTTTACGGCGCTTAGCATTGTTCGATTGTGAGCAGCCTCAACAAGAGTACGGTTTCGTCTTTCGACAACGCCGTTTTGTTCAGGTGTTCGAGCAGTTGACAGTTTCGTGTCTTTTTTCCCATCTTTTGCAAAAGTACGCATGAAGAGGTTTTTATTAAGGAAATTCCGATTGCTTTGTCAGTTCGAACTGTTATAACTTGAGCATGAAGTCCTCTTTGGACAAGTGTGAGGAAATCAATGAGAACTCCAGGTGTTTCGTCTTTGGACCTCAAGAAGTGAGTCGATGTATATCAGGAGTAATCATCAACAATTACGAGAACATATTTCTTTCCATTAATGCTTTCTACCCGCATTGGACCACATAAGTCCATGTGTAGAAGTTGTAACCGTTTTTTTGGTAGCTCGGGTCGTCTTAGTGTGTGAAAAAGAACTTTCTTTTTGTTTCCCCAGCTCATAAGAAGAACCTGAGATCTTTGACGAATTTTAATTTTGGAAGGCCATTCACAATATTATTCTTTGAAAGCAAGTTGATGGTGTCGAAGTTTAGATGAGATAGACGACGATGCCATAACCATGCTTGAGACGATGTTGCTTTAGCCATTAAGCAAATTGGATTAGGAGATGTTATCTTGTGCTGTTGATCTTGAAGTAACATGCCCCGGATCCTTATTCCGCTGCGACCCATTTTGGGGGTGTTACAAATGTAACAGGTAGACTTCCGAAAAGCAACTTCCAAATCCGCATCACATAATTGACTAACGGAGAATAAATTGTGATTAAGCCCTTCGATGTAATAAACCCTTTTGATAATAATAGTTCCTTGAACCAGATCTCCATAGCCAATAATTAGTGCAATTTGATCATTTCCAAACTTCACCGTTCCTAGAAATTTCTCCACAAAATTAGTTAGAAGTTTGAGATTTTCTGGTCATGTGCTTTGAGCACCCAGAGTCGACGATGAATAGAATGATCTCTACGAGCTACAAAAGAATTAGAAGATAATGGAGTATTGGACACAGTGGAACACCTAGGAGTCTTATGTTCCAAAATATTAGCAATTCTAGATGCATTTCCTAGAGGCATACTAATGTTTAGGTTAACATTTCCTTTTTGAGACTTAGGTTTCCAATTATATCTGGATGGAGTATACTTAGGATACTACTAACTGCATGTCTTACTAACTTGCTCATATAACTTCCTAGTTATGTTTCTAGATTTCTTGACAGTGGAGTCTGTTGCAACAGTTTTCTTATTGAATGTTGCAACAGATTGATTCACATTATGCAACAGTTTTCTTATTCAAAACGCAACCTGTATATCAAAACGCAATACTTTGGTGCTCAAAACGCAATGGATAAAATTTTTTGCCAGCGTAACGTTTAGTCAAAACGCAAGAGTGGTCTTCAAAACGCAACCTGTATATCAAAACGCAACCTGTATGCTCAAAACGCAACATGAAAATCCTCAAAACGCAACATGAAGATCCTCAAAACGCAATATGAAGATGCTCAAAACGCAATCAAGAAAAAGTCTTCTATATGTCACGAAAATTTTGTAAATCCACAAATAGTTTGCCAATTCAATTCGAACCACAATTAAACGTACGCCCCTTTATTTTTTTGTGAATTCTTTCGATCAAACCACACAAAAAAAATCGAACCCCACTTTTTTTTTAAAAATTCGGTTCAAAAACACATCCAAACAATCACTTTTGGCTCTTGATACCAATTGTTGGTCTTTAGATCATTCGATTAACACATGAACACACAAGATTAAACTTTAATTGACTTGTATTAAAGAAAAACAAAGAACAATGGTGTGGCAACAAAACACACAAAAAATGAAACTCTAAATATCTAAGTTGCTAACCTAAAAATGAAGAAAAAATGGC